>PVLD010018504.1:0-32758 GCA_004027595.1 Dinomys branickii | reverse complement strand
TATAAAGAACTGAAAAAAAAAACACAGATCTCCCAAATTTAAAGACCTAATCCAAAAACCAGCATCTGACAAGAATACATATGTCTCAGATGAAGAAGCAGAATCAGCAAATATATGAAACAATGTTCAACATTACCGGTCATTTGAGAGATGCAAATTAAAACACTGAAATTCCATCTCACTATAACAATGGCTATGCCACTCATGGTTGCACACGTCTGTAAGCCCAGCACTCGGCAGGCTGAACCAGGATGATCATTGCAACTTCAAGATCAGCTTGCACTATAAACTGAGCTCAAGGTCAGCCTGAACTGCATAGCAAGACCCTGACTCAAAAAGGCCAAAAATAAAACAAAAAAAACCCATAATAATCGCTATTATAAACAAATCAACCAATAACAAATGCAGGCTGGGATGTGGGAAAAAAGAAACCCTTCTTCATTGTTGGTGGGAATGTAGACTGGTGCAACCATTATGTAAATCAGTGTGGAGATTCTTCAAAAGACTAGGACAAGGGCCAGGGATACAGCTCAGTGGCCCAGCACCTACCTGACAAGTGTAAGGTCTTGAGTTCGATTCTCGGTACCAAAAAAATAAAAAAAACAAACTAGGACCAGAGGAACCTTTTCACCCAAACAGGTATTTCCCTTTTTGGTATCTTCCTCAAATAACTGAAAGCATAATACTATAGCAATACATGTGCCCCATATTTATAGCAGCACAGTTTGTAATAGCTAAATCTTAGAAACAACTCAAATGCCCATCAACTGACAAATGGATAAAAAAGATGTATTTTTAAAAAATATAATGTAGTACTACTCAGCCATAAAGAAGGGTAAATTTGAGACATTTATAGCTAAATGATGGACCTTGAGACCATATTTTTAAGTGAAATAAACTGGACAAATGTAAATATCACAATGTATCTCTGCTGTCAAAATATGAAAATGTAAATAAAAGCCAATATGTATAACACATACTGTGAAAAATAAATTGTTCAAAAGGAGAGGGGTACAAGAGACAGGGGAGGAGGAAAGGAAAGAGGAGAAAAGAAAAAAATGATAAAAGGACCAAAGGGGTTGGAGGGGCAGGGAACAGAAAAAAAGGGGAATCAAGATATAGCATGTACACATACAAATTCTCTATGATGAATGTGATCATTGTGTGTATCTAAATGGTACTAATAAAATGACTAGTAAGAACATTTCAATGGAAGAAATAACAACTGTAAATTTTATACATATACTGAGTATCAATGCACCCAGCTTCATAAAACCAACACTGTGAGACATGAAGTATCAAATAAAAACCAACCCAACCACAGTGGGAGATCTCAATGCCACATTTTCACAAACAGATCAACAAAAAAAAATCAAGAAAGATATACCAAAGTTGAACCATACCATCAAACAAATGGACCTAAAGCTCGCTTAAATAAGTACTAAGGAATCAAAATTATCTCTATATTATGAAACTAGCAATCAATGGCAAAAGGACATAAATTCTGCAAACACATGGATATTAAGTAACACTCCTTACTAATTGATGAGATAAAGAGGAAATCAAAAAAATTCAATCTCAAATAACTTAATGATACACCTCAAGGTCCTAGAAAAATAAGTAAAATCGATAGCCAAACCTGAGTGTGGGAATTAATGATTGAGATTAAAATAAAAAGAATTCTAAAAACCCCAAGAATCAAAGTATCAGAGTGCTGGTTCTGTGAAAGAATAAAACAGACAAAGCCTTGGCCAATCATAGCAAAAAAAGGCCCATATCAATACAATTAGAAATGAAAAAGGTAAAATCATAATATTGCTGAAATATAAAAGATTGCTGGTAAATACTATAAAAATTTGTTTCAAGAAATGGGAAAATCTAGAAGAAATGGACACATTCCTAGACATGTATAGATTATCAAAGCTAAATCAAGAAACCTAAGCACTTTGAATAGTACAATGACAGAAAATGAAATAGAGGCAGTAACAAAAATTTTACTAATAAAAATCCAGGACCCAATCCATTGCAGAATTCTTCATGAACTTCAGGGAAGATCTAATGCCAATATTCTTTGAATTCTTCAATGAAATTGAAAGCGAAGGAGTACTGCAAAACTCACTCACAGAAGCTAGTATGATCCTCATACTGAGATAGGCGAGTAGAGAGTGGCAAAGCTGGTAGGACCTGTTAATTATGAGAGCCTGACACACACACAGAAGAGTTCCCAAAGCCCCGCAGGTGGACTTCTCAAGAGAATTGGAGCAGGTTTTCAACAGGATGGCATAGACTTGATATCAGCCTGAGATGTGGAATACAGCACCCCGCTCTCAGGAACCATATGTAGAAGTTCTCTCAGAATTCCTTGAGATTTGGCATAAAAGGAGAAGTGAGCCATGAAGCGTTTGGTATTCCAACTTTCTTCACAGCATGGTATCAGCACAAAAACAAGTATGAGGATTAATGGAACAGAACAGGGGATGCAGAACCAACTCTAGGCATATTCAGCCATTCACATCTGTTTTTGTGCTGATACTATGCTGTTTTTTTTTATCACTGTAGCTTTGTAGTATAACTTGAAGTCTAAGATTGTGTTGCCTCCTGTTTTGCTTTTTTTAATGTTTGCTTTGAATCTGAAACTGTATGTATGTATGTATGTATGTATGTATGTATTTTTTCTCCTGCTTTGCTCTTGTTGCCCAGAACTGCTTTTGCTATTGAGTCTCTTGCAGTTCCACATAAATTTTAGGATCGTTCTTTATAGTTCTGTGCACAATTTTGATTGAGTTTAATCTGCTCTCAATAATCACATCAGTAGTGGTATTATTAGCAGTTATTCTGAGACTGTTCTGTGTTTAATACAGAGTAAATAATTATGGGATATTCAAGTTCTATCATCAAAAGATTAACTAAAAGTCTTGCTATCCTAAATTTGAATCCAAAGTATCAATGTTTTCATGTTTTAACTTTAAACATACAAATATATTTAAATATCTAAAAAAAGGTCATATGTAAATATGTATATAACACTTATACAAATACATTTCATCTTTATTCATAAACTTACAAATACACATGTATACACAGAGAGAGTGTGAAAGAGAGATCCTAATTTCCTAGCTTATGGTCTTGGAATAACATTTCCAACTTACAGACAACTTAAGTATTAATTTCTTTAGAGTTGTGTTTTACCAAATGTTTGAAACCCAAACGTTTAAATACCCCAGCTAATACTGAGATAGTTAGGGACCACACAAAAGTGAACAGAAAAATCAAATTCTGGTAAGGGGCTTTGTTATGGCTGATACATTGTGTCAACTTGGGGAGTCTAGAGGTTTGACTGAGTGACTCAGCAGGAAGCTAAGGTGCTTACCTTGTATACATCCTGAGCCTGTGGAAGAGGAGGGCATGTAGATTCTGTGAGTGCTACACGCCCCCTGGGTAGGGGTAGCCTGTTTACAATGTAAGGGAAGAGAAGAGGCTGCTTGCAGCCATCCCTCCCTTTTTCTGGTTGTTTTTTGCTGTGCTTTGCTGCCATGAACAGTTTGCCCTCTGCCATGTGCCACTCTGCCTCAGAACCAGCCAAGTGTGGACTGAAACCTCCACAAACTGTAAGCTAAATAAACCTTTCCTTCCTTCATTTTGGGCCTTGGATATTTGTCTCAGCAAGGTGAGAAAAGTAACCAAGACAGGCTTGTTCTATGGTTTCACAGCAGAACCAAACAAGGTCTTAAGTGGGGAGCCTTGGTTTATAAGTAGACTCAGAGTTAAAAACACAATAGCTACAAACACATTCTACTAACAGATGTAGCAGCCTACTGAAACCTTTTCCTTACTCTAGTAGGCAAAGCTAACAAATGAGCTGCCAGTCACAGAGCTCAGGCAGGATCACACACTCTCTACAAGTCTGAATCCCTTATATGTAGGGAAGACCTGGACGGAAACCTGTAAAGAGCACTTTTTCTGTACTACCCCTTTCCTTTTTTCTAGAAGCCACTGGCCTGAATGTTCTTAGTCTTTGGTGCATTTCCCTTATGCCTCAAGCAGAACTCCCAATAAAAGCCCTGCCTGTGCTTACATTCCTCTGGGTTCACTCTTATTTCTTATGTTTCTGCACCTAATAACCCAGCTGTGGTATCCATACTAATACTTAACAAAACGAATTGGTTACCCTCAAACCATGGTAATTTGTCTCAAAAACTGGTAAATGAAAGGAAAAATGCAAATATTCTTTCCTTATTTTCCTACAGAAACTATATAATCAAATAGTCAATGAGAGACAGTACATACATATCTCAGTTAATAAATTAGTAGAATATCACTATTTTTTGCAACCTTCAAAGATTTAATGCTCTGGTAACAAAAAAGCAATAGAGAAGACAGCATTCAGATCCTGTGTAACTCCAGGAAAAAAAGCACAATATACCATGTATAGGATATTGCCTGTACAATATCACCCTAAGTCTTATCAGAGACTTTCTATCTGGGTCTGATCAAGCCTCTGGATTCAGAGGCTTATCTGCAGGAAATGCTGAACTACAGTAAAAATATGCAAACTGCCAAATACACACTGTAGAGAAACAACAGGTCAAACCGCTCAGGTGCTTCACCAGATAAATTGCAAGGAAAAGAGAAAAAAAGAGGAAAATGTTGAAAAAGAGACACACTAGATAAAAAAAAGAGTAGGGGAGGGCTAAACTGTAATGCTTAGGTAAACATAATTTGCTAGTAACACTACGAGGAAACACAAGAAAGTGATTACTACAAGTCAGGACATTGTTACTCCTGAAAGCAGGATCAACATTATGACTGGCTATGGCATATGGAAAGGGTTCTGGGCAAAGCAAAAAATGCTTGACCAGGGCAGGGGTTAAAAGGTCTTATAATAGTTCTTTTTAATAGAAAAAGCTTTCTTTAAAAAGTAAAGTATTAGTAGAGAGCCATCCATCTAATTATTTCCAAATGGCACAAGGAACTCACCACTCATTCCCATTAGAATCCAAAAAGCATAGGAACTAACTGTGGATCCAGGAACCAATGACCTCAGATGCTAGAATCTTTTAGTACAGGATCCTAAGAAACTGATGCTAAATGATCTAGCTGAAACAACTGTTTTAGCATGAAGTCCATTTCTCATAGTATATGTGTTTAGAACGGAATAAAACACTAAAGTGACTATTAGTGACTTTGTAATTACCAGACTTATTCAGCCAACAGTTTACCCTCCATTTGGAAGAGCTGGTAAGGTTTGACTGTTAAGAATTTTAACTTTAGAGGCATCTGTCCTTTTCCTTCCTATCCTATACACAGAACTTCTTCCCCAAAGTTCAGAATAAGCGGAGAATTGTGACTCAAAATTGCCATCGAATTCTGAGCACAAAATAGAGAGGAAAGAGTGAAGGAGAATCCCCTTAGCCTCAGAGATATAATACCCATAAACCTTTAGGTCACTAAGCACACTGCAGATTATCCTGATGTTGTAAAACAAGGGAGATTTCACTATAAACAAAGGAGATGTAATCCAAGAAACATGGCTACTGAATTGCAATTTACCAAATACATTTAAAAACCAAATTTCGGTGAATACATCTAGACTGAATTAAAGATAAAAGGTAACTTTAATATCTGCTTCAGCTCTTTAAGACTGTTTCTGAATAAAGCTGCCCTCAGAGACTCATATGGAAAAGCAAATAAATATGAAAAACTGGCTCTATCCCAAAAACCTATACAGAATATCCATTTCACCCTACTAGGAATGCATTATTTGAAAATGCAAAAGCTTAATCCTACTTTATGAGAGAATTAACTACCAGAACAAATCTCTGGGCACTAGGTATTTCACATGTCCCATTTTCATTTCATTTTTGATACTATTATCCCCATTTTATAAAAGACTCTAAAAATGAGAGCATAAACCATGATGGCTTTGAACTTTTACTCAAACCATGTACTTTTCAATGAATCTTTCTGCTTCTAAAAAAAACAGGCATTTGTAAATTATAATCACTGCTTCTTTTGTGTACTGGTTTAGAAAACTCAATTTTCTATCATCTTTATTTCCATACCATAAGTTCATGCTTCCATGTCTTACCACTTATTTCAAGCTCTGCCCAATGTGATTTCTTTCCATTGGCTGCTTCCTCAGAGGACATAATTGTGTACATCCTCCGAGGGTCAGGGGGCTCGTATTTTTCTTTGGGCATGCCTATTAAATGAAGAAAAGAAACCAATCAGAATTTTGAAAAATCAAATATATAAAACAAAACCTTTTAAAAGCAAACACCCATATTATGACCTCTAAATACCATTTCCCACTACAAGGCACTACAGATTCCTTGGAGAAATCAAAGATTTAAGGTCCAGGATAAGACAAATATAAACAAGCCTTGAAAACTGCCAAGAGTGTGTGTGGTGGTGGTGAAGAAGACAGGCATCAGTGTGAACTGGCTATAAAGTCAATCTGAGTACCATAGTAGTGAGTATAACTGAAACCTTAGAAACTGCACAAATTGTTTTTCTTTTTGCACTACTGGGGTGTAAATCCAAGCCCTTTATACTGAGCTACATCTCCAGCCTTTTTAATTTTTATTTTTAAAAATTTGAGATAGGGACTAAGTTGACCAGATTGAGCTCAAACTTGTGATCTTCCTTCCAAAGCACTGGAATTGTAGGTATGCATCACCATGCCTGGCTTGAATTCAGAATTTTAACTACAATAAAATCAACTAAGTCACCTGAATATTAGAAAACAAAAGCATCAAGCATTTATTGTGTATTTTTGCCAGAAACTAGATGAGTGAATGTTCTTTACAGAATTCCAGCTAATAAATGCAAAGTTACATAATTAGAGGATCATTATTTTGTAACCACTTATGAAATAATAAATTCAGGCAATGATCATTAATAGTTAATAAAACTACTAAAAGGAGTAGAGGAAACCACAGAAAAATTAAACAACTGCAAGACCTGAAGGCAAGGATCAATCTCATCTAGACAAGTAGCCACTCTGCACCTCTTTGATGAGACAACAGGAAGCAGTAGGGCCCTTGACCCTTTTCCCTAAAACATAAACAATGAACTTGAAGCCAATAAAGTCTTTAGATCTTGGACCAGTTTACAGAAAAGGAAACAGAGAAACATATTTAAAATAACATGAGTACACTTAATACTACAGAACTGTACACTTGGTTATGACGGTAATTTTAAATGTGTTTTACAATTTAAAACTTAAAAAAAATTTTTTTCAACCCTACAAGAATATAGCTGGCAAGATGAATATAGAAAGTTCTACATGCTGAAAGACCTTCTTCAAATTAACAGCATAAAAAAGACAAGAGAAACAGATGGAATAAATGATTTAATAGGCACAGCAAACAAATGCAAGATGAATTTGAACAAATCAAATATAAAAAGACATTTTTGAAAATCAAAGAAATTTGAGGATGAACTAAGTATTAGCTAATATTAAAGACATAGTGTTCATCTTGCTTATTTTTAAATATCATGCCTATTCATGTTCCCTGAAATCCCTGGTCCTTATCTCACTTCATCTTATTCTTTTAGCTAAACCATAACCTCTGTGTAACAAATTCTTTACCTATTTCATATGTAACTACACGGCTAAATACAACTAAAGAAAAATGCATGACCCTGTCAGGTAGTCAGCAAGCAGCAAAAACGACGCCTGGAAATTAGACTAGAAATTCCAGGTCTGTCCAGTACTCCTCGTGGATCATCTCTTCAAACCTGTTAGGCTAATAGTAACTTATACTCCTCTAACTTCCTTCTCAGCTGATGATCTTACTTCTATTTTTTCACTAAAAAAGGAAAAGTCAGAAGAGCATCTATAGTCTTGTTTACTGTGGACAACTTGTCCGCAATCTTAGCACTGAGTGCACTTACACCCACCCTGTCATGCTGCCTCTTCAAGGACAGTGCTCTGGCAATTTTCTCCTTTCATCACTTTATCCCTGTCTGCTGCATCATGAACTTCAGCACACATATATGGCATTATTGCCTCTATTAAAAAAAAAAAAAAAAGGTTTGAGCTCATTTCCCCTCCAGTGCTGTCTCACTCATTCACTCTAAAGCAAGAAAAATCCTTAGGAGTTAACTATGTCCTGCCTTCTCCCAGCTAAACCCATTCAACTTAGCAAATGTTAACGTTCTACCAAAAAATGTCAAGAAATCCCCTGACTTCACATTCTTATATAATACGACCATTTTCTGAACCTTTTTAAAATTGCTTTATGATCAACATCTGATGTAACTGATTGCTCCATTCTAAAAACATTTATTTCATTTGACTTCTAGGATAATGTTTCTTAGTTTCACTCCTACTTCTGCAGAGTTAAGTGTTTTACTAGCTAATCCTGCAGAGTTCAAATTATCTCCATTGTACCAACAGAAAACTAAAGCCCAAAAGATTTGAGCAATTTTTCAGACTTACAAGGCTAGAAGTGACAAGAGTCAAACTTTGAAGGTGTCTGATTACAAATTAAAGCTACTTAAATTATGCTGTATGGCTCCCGTACTGGTGGGAAGAGAAACTGTATTTCAAAGACAAACTGGGTTTTGACCATTTAGTCAAAGGACAGGAAGTAAGAAATCCTCATAAGCTGTTTGAAGTAAGAATATAAATGATAAGATTATTCATCTACACAAGACATGACAGCATATCCAATACACTGCTTGCTATATACTGATTAAAAATTATATCTTTATATGCAAATTTCAATATAGAAATACAGTAACTTTTTTAGAGAGAAATCACCCAATACAAAAAAAGTATACAGTAAAGAACAATTTGGTTGGCCCTGTCTAGAGGACAATTTTTTGAAGTGCCTTTTCTGAATGATGTGAACATACTGGTAATAACCTAGGAAATATAGAATGGTCTATAAGGGTAACAGAACTAAGCATAACACCTGAGTGCCACAACAAATGCTTCTTATGGTTAAAAAAATTTGAGTGCACTAAACTAAACACAGTAACTACAAATAAAGAAGTACAGACAAGACACACTGAGATAAAAAAAAGGACAGGCTAGACCTAATGGGAGAAAAAAGTATCTAAATACTAAATTTTCAAAAATAATTGGGACAAAAAGTAACAAAAGAATAAACACATTCCTAGCAATATTCAAAAAGCAAAAAAAAAAAAAAATGTCATAGTAAAAAACAACAAAAAAGGGAAGGCAAACACATTACTAACATCCAAGATGACTGTAACTATAATTCAGCAAATCTACCTTTAGGTATTAATCCAAAAGAAATAAAAAGTATGTCCACAAAAACATGTATATAAATGTTCACAACTTCAATTCAAGCTGCCCAAAACTGAAAGCAACTCAAATGTTCATCAACAGTGAACCAATAACTACATTTTAATATACTCTCACAACTACTACTGATCAAAAACCATGAACTGATGATATACACAAAAATATGGATAATTTCAAACATTAATTGAATCAAAGAGACCTCAAAGGGATTCTACTTATATGAATTTATAGTGATTAAAAATGACAACCATGCTTGTACCTTGATATTGGATATCTTACTTGGAGTATAGTTTATACAGGTATAAATACTGGTCAAAACTGAAATTCTGCATTAAAGTTTATTCTGTGTAAGTTATCAAAATGGACTCACAAAGGTCAAACTCCAGCAAAATGGAGCTAGAAGGCCATGAAAGTGAGGTTACTCATGTCTCTGACAGGAACTATATAAGAAGTTCCTCAAAACCACAGTATAGGGGTACTCACTTATCCAGTTTCTGTTATTTACCAACCATGGCTTGAAATTAACCAGAATAATAAAATAATTATGCAAAATGATGAATAAAAATATTAAGTGGGATAAAAGTAACAATTGACAGATTTGAAATTGTGCACTGTTCTGAGTAGTGTGATCAAATCTTGCTCAGCCCTCATGAGTCATGTCTACATCCAGCTACCTGCCCATTAGTCTTTCAGTAACCATCTGGGATATCAGATTGACTGCTGTCCTATCACAATGCTTGTGGTCAAGTAATCCTTATTTTACTTAATAATGTCCCCAAACAGCAAGAATAATAATGCTGGGAATTTAGACACACCAAAAATGTTACAAAGTACATCCCTTAAATGAAAAGGTAAAAACTCTCAGTAAGAAAAAAATAAATTCCAGCTAGTTTTATAGTTAGTTTGTTAATCCTCTGCTATGCCTAATTTATAAATTATACTTCATCACAAATATGTATGTACTATATAGGGAAGACCAGTATATACAGAACTTGGTACTATTTCAAGTTTCAGGCATCCATTTGGAATCCCAAAATGATTTTAGGAGGAGACTATCATATTCCACATATTGGTGGAGGTGGCTGCTTACATACCACACAGCCACCTCCACCAATGAGCTATCACCAACTACTACAACAAGCCCCATAACCAATGGTCCTTAAGACAGCTAAGCTGCTGCTCAAGACAGCTGCACGGACTTCTTTTCATTAAAAGCTTCCCCCAAACCTTGGAAATGCCTACAGTCCACCGTGGCATGCATGCCCCAGACTGCAACTGCCTGTGGTTTGGAGAGGACTCTGTTAATTTTAGGTTGACAATATATTTCATTCTATACCTCAAAAGTATTCTATATTCAAACACCTGGTCTTGTGTGTGGACAGATGGAAAGTTTTTTCAAACAATTACTAAGTAAACATACAACCCATATACCTTTTCTAAATAAGTACTTATTACAACACCATTGTTTGTGATATAAAAAAAGTGATAAATGGCTCTCAGTAAGACTATATAGTTAAGTAAGTTATCATATGCGTAGGCAGCTGTGAAAAAGAAGATAAAGTCGGCTACTCATATTACACTGAACTATTTATTTCAAATTGTAAGATTAGGCAAGTAACTGGTATGTCAATGTTAGAAACCAAGAACACTGGTTAAGAGAACTTTTATTACTCAAGGAAATTAAATGAAAACAGTAATACTACAGTGATTTGACAGTGTCAATATAAACTCATGGTTTTCAATTTAGTTCTAACTAGTCACTGAAGAGTTCCAGAAAGCAGTATTATCTCTGAAGAAAATAGCACTTTAATACAGAAGTTCCTCCCTTTATCTGTAAGGTAATACCTTTCAACACCCCAGTGTACACCTGAAATTGTAGCTGTTACCAACTCCTATAATTAAAGTCCTTTTCCCTCTTAACTGAGCACTTATCACACACACTGTGGCTATAACTTTTGCAGTTTGAGTGACAGCATAAATTTCTTTTTCCTCCTTCACAATTCCTTTTTCATAATCCCAAGTACTACATTGCAGATTTAGAGTAGACCTTACCAACCAATCATTTTCTTCCCTACTTAGGTCAATAATTTCTACCTTTCACTTAAATGAAATACTTCATAAATTCTAACACCATTCAAATCAACCACATCGCTACTGTCACATTCTAAGGACATTAGACAAGTGTTTTACTTAAACACTAACTGTGTAATACTATGACAGCAGATCTCACATCCCAGAGAGCTACTGACTGATTAATGTGTAAACAGTATATACAGAGCAAATACTGGGTTCATTTCCTGGGCATAGAATGGCACAAGATTTCATCACACATTACCCAGGACAGTGTGCAACTTGCAACATACAAAGGATTTATTTCTGGAAGTTTCCTTTATTGGGGGAGGCACCAGAAATCAAACTCAGGACCTTGCACTTGCCAGACAGGCACTGCACCGCTGAGCTGTATCCCCAGTCCCTCCTTTATTATTTTAAACCATGATTGATCAAGGATAATTGAAACCTCAGAAAGAAAAACCATGAGCAAGGCCTGGGGAGGGCTACTGTACCAAAATAGCAAAGGCACTGAAGCAAAGTTCTTTGTAAAATAGCCAACTCTAAGTGTAGGGCAGGAAATGTACAAAATGAGCCTGGATCTCAGCACTAAGGGAGGCTGAAGTAGGAGGATCTCAAGTTCAAGTCCCACCTGAAGCTGATACCTTAGTGAGATCTTATGTCCAAAAAAATAACATAACATAACATAACATAACATAACATAAGTCCTAGGGGCATCAATCAGTGTGAAGGCTTGGGCTCAATCCCCAGTACCCCAAGGGCAGTGGTGTCCATGTGTGCATGTGCATGTGCATGGCTCAGCTCGAAGACTCTGGGTTCAAACCCCTTACTGGGAGACACATAGAGATAGAGAGAGAAATAGAGAGCAAGAGTGAACAAATACAAGACCAAGAAAATGAACAGAACATCTTTCAGTGCCAAAAAACTAAATCTAACAAGGTCATCATGTCAGCATAATATAGGAATCAGCTGAATTAGCAGCAGAGAAAACTAGTAATAAAGGTGAGAGAGCAAGAGGGAATTTATACACAACATGCAAACATTTAAGGTAGCAATTTAATGGAAAAGATTTAAGTGATTATCCCTTCAGAAGGGGACTATGTTCAAACAGTCCCAGTATTGAAGTATAAAAGATTAAAAAACAAAAGGAACATTACAATGTACAATTATATTTTGTAATTCCTACTGAACATTACTCAGGCAAGGAATATAAACTGGATTAAAACCACTAGACAAATCATTGGCACTGATATAATGCTAAAGTAATACACAGCCACTTTCTCATTGTAAATGTCAGTGTTTAAAACACATGCTAATTTCTTTACCAAAGACAACTTTCATCCTAAAGTCCTACTCAACCACCACAGGAACTCACAAATACACAAGTTCAGTATTCCTTCTAATGCATACCAATGTTTACTACAGAACCCACTCTCCTAGGCAGCTTGTACAGTATTTTCCAATGTCTTGGGTACTACCTAGCATATTAATGAATTGATTCACTGTTTCCTTCATGACCCAGAACCAGGTTTTCATAGAAGAAAAACTCAAAAGCAATTCAAGAATCATTTTGCAGTGTGTATTTGGCATAATGAATAAGAATTCATAAAGTTTAATCCCTGGAGAGCAAACATCTTGCAATAATGTAACCATACTATAACACTTGTTATTTTTACTGCCACTGCTCAAGTTTCTTCTAACTGGTGCTTGTACTTTTACAAGTATAACTAATCTATATACCATTCTTCCTCAAGATGAGTTCTAATTAACTGCAAACTTCAGTAAAAAGAGCCATCCTTTATAGACTTCTGACTACAATAATTGAAAAAGTTTGTAGGACTCCAGGATCCACCCTTTTGAAATGTAATCATCAAGCAAGATGGTTCCTCCCTTTCCCATCTTCCAGCAGGGGCGGGCATGGAGCAGGAGCTGAACTCCAGTGAGTGCTTAGCTCCAAATAATGAAACTACCCCTTGTCATGAGAGTATGAGATGGTTTATTTTCCCTTAGACATATTCAAACTTTATTATTATTATTATTTTTTTTTTTTTGCGGTACTGGGGATCGAACTCAGGACCCTGTGCTTGCTAGGCAAGCGCTTACTCCACTGAGCTATATCCCCAGCCCTACCCTTAGGCATATTCAGTGAGCAAACAAAATACAGACAATGCCCCCACTGCCCCCACCCCATGCTTAAAAACTCTGATTTCTGGTTCTGTACAGCTTTAAAACCATCCCCTCTACTCCCCTTTTAAGATCACTACTGCTTAGAACAAATTTAGGCTCCAGTTTAGATTTTAAAATGCCCTATCTTGGCAAACTTTTCTCCTAACCGATACTTGTCTGTCACCTGCCTTCCCTCCCTACCTCCTTTCCTTCCTTCCCCCACCCAGTACTGGGTCTTGAACCCAGGAGCTTCACACTGAGTTACATCCCTTTCCCTTTTTGTACAACTTACAGTATTCTGAGACAGGGTTTGCTAAATTAAATTAGTAAATTACTCAAACTGGGTTCAAACTTGGGAAGCTCCTGCTTTGACTCGCAGAGTGCTGGGTTCACAGATGTGAGCTACAAGACATGGTTCCTCTCTGTAACTGTCAATGCCACCAGTGGACAAACTGACATTCTTCAGATATGCTCCACATTTCCCTATCTCCAAACCATTAATTATACTATTTGCACATTGAAATTTCACCCATACTTCAAGGTTAAGCTACTTATTACCCTTCTCTTCCCCACTGCAGCCTCCACTGTGGATCATACTCACACTTTCCTCCAACACTATAACCATGAATGCTGTCCACAAAGCAAGTTTGCTTGTTTGTTTATTTATTTATTTATACCAGGAATCAAACTCAGGACCTTGCGCTTACCAGGCAGGTGCTTGTGCCACTGAGCTGTATCCCCAGCCCCCCAAAAAGCAAGTTTAGATAAAACAGTAGTTTCGTTGAATGTCCATCAAAAATCATTCTGAAATCCACTTTGAGATGTAGACCAAAATACACTGTAACTCATGTTTCCAGTAATTTCCCAATAATTCCATGCCAAACTTACCTCAGCCCATTATTTTCATACTAGGCTAACTGTGAGAAGAGAGCTCGATAAAAATCTACACATTTTAAAATACAATCTGCCACAAAAATGTAGACACACTTCAGGAAAAGAAAAACTTGCATAAATATTTTAATACTAAATTTCTTGAGACATCATGGAATTAACACAAGTTACCTTTGACCTGTACAATAACAAGAGGTGCTCAAAGTGGTGGCCATCAGCTTCCAGACGTTCATTAGCATGGCAAACTGATGCTTGGGCAATCTTGGTCATTGAGACTGCTTGCACATGCATTTTCAATTTCTTCTCTAAAGGCCAGTGCGTTTTCTGTGATATGACATCCTTTAGGGTCCCTCATATGAGGCTAATACCATCTGTTGCAAACACACCACAGTATTTTTCTTTTCTTTCTTTTCCTAAAGAGTGTGTGTGTGTGTGTGTGTGTGTGTGTGTGTGTGTGTGTATGGGGGCTCTGTAGATTAACAGAAATGAACCCCACACCATGCTTTTGGTGGAATGGGAAGTAGGAAAGTTGTGACATTTTAAAATGGAAAACTACATTAATGTAGAGACATGAAGAAAAAGTCTAAAATGTTCATTTAACTTTTTTTTGTCTTTTAGAGATACAGTTTCAGTATGCAGTTGAGGCTGGCCTTGAGCTCATTTTGTAGCCTAGGCTGGTCTCGAACTTGCAATGATCCTCCTGCCTCAGCCTCTTGAGTGCTGGGATTACAAGCATGCATCACCATGCCCAGCTTGGGCATGCTTACAATAATTACTTCAGAACCTGTATCTCAAATCATGTTGTACATCTTAAATATGATTTTATTTCTGTTATACTCAACAAAAATACAACAAAAAATCGAACAAAGGAAATCAAATTACATGTATCAAAAAATAATCTTCTTATTTTCCATTATTACCAAGAAAACCTCCACAAGGCACTACCCTAAATTCATATCCACCCCTTCAAATACTTATTCTTTTAATACAATTCATATACAGGTACATTGATATTTTTTAGGTAACAATGAACATTAATTTATTGTATTCTGTTTCTACTAAGACATGCAGGACATCTGAAATGTAATATAAGCACAATTTAATAATTTCTTTTTAAATGGAAACATTCTGAAATTTTATATTAAAATCATACCTGGGGAGGTAGGTCTACTGTGATAGTTAACTGTGTCAAGTTGAATAAGAAATGCCCACCCAAACTGGATCAGCATAGTTCTAGGTGTGGCTAAGGGGATTTACTGAGGATTTGCTGGCATTTATCAGGCGTGAGTGATAGCAACCAATGGGGTTGCCACCTGAACGATATAAACAGGAAATGAAAAAGGAAGGTTTGCTTCTGTTTCTTGGGAGGAGCTCAGTATTCATGTTCATCTTGGACATCCTCTCCTGGCTTCCAGCACAGACTCCAGCTTTCCACTGCAGACCCTTTGGACGCCTGATAGACTTGCACAGGCAGTACACCATGATGAGCTCCAGGCCTTTGACTGGATCCATCAGCTCTCTATCATGCAGACAGACCTTTGGCACTCTTCCACACTTGACTCTGTGGCCGGCCATTACAAAATGGGGTGATTTTGTGAATTCTTATATATTTGTATATCATGCATTAAATGTTTCTGTAGTAAGTAGTGACACAGCTACCATACTCTCTAAATTATTCACATTCTGTTTTAACAAGTATACTAACAGAACCCTACAAATTAAAAACATGATATGAGTCTAATGTTGGCTCCTTTGGACTGTAGTCCTAATCCTTTTTTATAATTTCAATTTAGTTAAAGTACTACTCTCATTGCAGCCCTCCTGTCAAACTCATCATATTTGTTTTCTTCTCTTTCCACCTAAATTTCCACCACATAGTGGTCAATTAAAAGTTTACAAAAGTGATAACCCTAATTTGGAGCTGCCCTTAGTGTCAAAATATCCATCACTAATGTTTTGATGGAAAACAAAAATAATGAACCACAAACTAACACTTCTGCAAAAGATGACTGCTTTTGCCTAAAACAAAGCTTAAATCCTGACTCTATTTTGTAACTATTATAAACAGCTGGTAATTGTATGACAGGTGATGATTGTATGGGAAGTACAACCTACTATAACTGTCTCAAAACAAAGTATGTATGTAAATTGCATAAAAGGAATAGAAAAAAGATGCTAGTGAAAAAACAAAGGACTGAAACAGATCTTACTAAAAGATTAAATTAGCATACAGGTCTTCAAATGCACCAGTTCTCTTTAAAATTCTAACCCACTTTTCCAAGCTAAAATGAGTATTTCAATCTCCACTTCTAGCCTATTTTACTTCACTTCCTGCCTTAATTCCTTCAGTTCTTATCTGAGCTATTCCAAGGATCTCAAATCTATGTTCTTTCTTCTACTCTCCTCCATCTTAATAGTGATTGTCCTAAAAGCACACTGCATATTCCTAAACTACATCTTGTTCCTCTTAGTCCCCTTAGAATCTGGCACTGAAAACAACAAAAAGCAGCTCAAACACCATCTTTGCCCAATACCTGCAAAGGACTGGTTCCAGGACAACCAGTTCCAAACTCTGTAGCGTATACCAAATTTGAGGACATTCAAATTCCTCCTATAAAAAGACACTAGATTTGTATATAGCCCATGCACATCCTCCCATATATTCTAAATTATAGCTAGATGACTCATAATACCTACTACAATGTGAATAGCTGTTCTACTGCATTGCTTGGAGAATAAAGACAAGAAAACAGCCTGCACGTAGTGAGTACAAACGCAATTTATTTTAAAATATTTTCAGTCTGCAGCTGAGGTCCACACATATACAGTGCTAACAGTATGTGTTAAGCTAGTTAAACAGAGGAAACACAGGCTCAAAAAAAGCATGCTTATGTCCTGTCTTTGTGCCTTGTTAGCCTTATCATGGATCTTCCCAATGCCCACACACCTCTCACAAACCTCCATGTGCTACTGCTTCTTACTGAAATGCCCCAGACACTGAAAAGCCCAACTCATCCTTTCAATGCCAACTCAGGTATCTAATTACAAAAAGGTCATTAAAGCCCTCTTCCCTATTTGTCTCAAACACAGGAGTTTACTATTCCCTACTCTGAGCTCTGCTAAACCTTTAAAAAACGTCTACTATTGCATTCACTAACCTCATCTTACTTTTCTTAATATGCCTAATTCAGCCACTATGATATAGAATCTGACCAATTTTATATTATTTTTGTTTCTCCAAAGCCTGGCAAATAGTACTCAGTGAATGTTTATATAAATTTAAGGCAATGAGCTGCGATAGTAAAAAAGCACCCATTTTCTAATGGTGCCAAAAGAAGCAACAGAAGCAGTGCTCATGTTACCAAGAATATGAAACATTAACATCTGAGCTTCTAATATTGAAGGCAAAATCCACAGAATCCAGACATAAAAAAACCTTCTTAACATACAAGAGAATGGAAAATACTGGTTCTAGGATACCCTGAGTTAAGCAGCAAGGGGACAAACTATAAACTTCACCTTACTAACATGTTATGGCAAAATAAGAGCAAACACTAATAGATGGGAGCAGTGTCAAAAGTGTGTTGAGCACCTATCTGCCATGCACTGCACTAGACATACTTGTCAAGCCTGTCAAGCACTTTATACATCTTATTTCATTTAATTCTCCTACAAGTAGATACATTAATCTCCTTATATAAAGAAAGAACAACAAGAGAATGTGTAACTTACCTGAGGTCAAAAAGATAACGGAGTGGTAAAAATATTATTTTAACCCAAGTGTAATTCAAGTCTCTGTTGAAAGCAATAATACTTGTATGACCTCAATTTAATTCTCATAGCAACACAGAAGGAAGAAGATAACTATTTAATAGAAGAGGAAACTGAGGCCTAAAATTTAAACAGTTTGCCCAAGGTCAAGCATACTTAGTAACAGACGGAATTTGAACCTGGTACAAACTAGCTCCAAAACTGTAGCGCACTAGTCCACACTGTCTCAAACTACTCGCTCTAAAACTCCACCAACTGACAAGATCAATATTTCATGTCTATTTTCCAAATATGTTCCTGGGACCTAGTTTATGTCCCACATACAACAACATTCCCAAGCTAACCTCACTGTAGTCTCTACTTCCAAACCTTCCATCATATACCACCACAGAGATCTCAAGTTCTATTATCTCTGAACTCTTTTACATTTAAAAAGTAACCAGTACCTCAAAGAGCTTTCCTTTATATGAATTATGGCTATCAGTAACCAATCTAATCAGAACTAGTAAATTTTAAAATATTTATGAATAAAGTAATAAAAATAACAAATCCATGTTAACAAATGATATTTTAATGAAAACTTTTTAAAAACCAAGTAAAATTTAATGAAATGAGTGATATTGTCTAACATTTTTGCAAATCTCTTTAATGTCTGTCTACTAATACTCAGGGTTCTAAATCAAAAGCATGATTTGTGTGATAAAAATCTCACCAAAAAGCTAAGAACTGTGAGAGTATTTATAATAAATCTGCTCCTTTGGCATGAGATAAGCAACAACCATGGAGTTTACAATCTCAGCACCAAATGATGGCTGTCAATCTGTCTTATTTTTGCCAGGTTTGCTAATTCTCTCTAGTTCCCCTTGTTTTGTAATGAATCATAAAACTCCAGATACCACTACCTAGTAGAAGTTTTGACCTTTACAAGAAATTAGTATTTATTCTAGCTGGTAAATCATGTATAAAATCATTTGAGAGGTTCTTACTGTATCATCAGTTTTGTCCCATTAATCCTTTTGTCCTCCTAAAACTAAGGACAAACTTGTCATAAAACATTGACTCTATAAAACATCAACAATACTAGACTCTTACTCCAAAGCCACTGACAGCATTTCCAAAAATTAGGAGTGGGGGACTGTGTTCAATGAAGTACTTTTTGACTGCTGATGTGATCTGTTATTTCCGAAGTGACAAAACATTTCAATGAATTTTTGACTGACACAAAATATATTCTTACATGGACTCTAGTGAGTTTTTTGTTTCATAACCAAAAATAGTCATAAATATCAAAAAAGAAACTGCCAATAAATACATCAACATGATCAGCCACTCGTGTAGGTGGCTATAAATTTGGGCCCACAAGTGAGACTTCCCATATGTTATGGTTTGTGTCTAGATGTCCTCCAAAAGTCTTATGTGGTCATTGGTGGGGCTTTTTCAGAGATGGCTAAATCTAGAGTGTGTGATGCAGGGATTGAGGGTGTGTAATTATTCAATCAGTACACTGACTGGTTTGGCATTGCCCTAATCCCAATATCTTAGATAGTATAACAGGGGCAGAAAGAAGTTGCTATACTCCCTTGCTTGCTTTGGTACCTTCTGCGCACCATGAACAGATTCTCCTCTGCGATGTTGTCTGCCATGCCACTCTGTGTTAAGAGCCAGCTGACTATGCAATGAAACCTCTACAAACCATGAGACAAATAAATCTTTTCTCCCTTAACTTTGGGTGTCGGGTATTTTATCTCAGCAATGAGAGAAAAGAAACCGTAACATCACCAATCAAATCTACACTAAAGGTCCACTCAAAGCCACAGCATTAGGAATTGTGAAAGAGGGAGGAACAGAACAATGTCAGCAAGAATACAAACTGGCATTAGATAGACCTGTATGAAGTCCTGACTCGGCAATGACATGTTTACCATTCAGTTCTAAGGCCTATGTTTTCCCATTTATAAAATGGTGATAACTACTTCACAACTTTGGTGTGAGGATGACATCAGAAACCATATGTAAGGCACAGGACCCATCACATTACCCATCACATAATTTTTTTTCTTTTTGTGACTACCAACTCCTAAACTTTGAGTTTCTATAGCTTCCCTGAAACTAGGAACCAAGTGACAATCCTTTAGATGGCCCACACAGTTTTCATTTCTAAAATATTTAACTATGAAAAATAAAAGAAACCATCAGACATTGCTTTATGATGCAGCAGTGTTTACTTACAACTATACAAATCTTATGGGTAAAAAAAAATTGACTTCCAGTAAGTTGAGAGCAAATAAGCATTTTTATTTAATTTTAATAAGTCATTCCTTCATTTCTGTTTGCTCTTTCATTAGCAGGAACTCCTACTAGATCAATCATGCCACACTTAAAATCTACCTAATAAGAATCTATATGCATAAACAGTCAATGTACCTAGATTGTACTAGCAGTAATACTTCCTTGGTATCAAGAGCCATTCCCCAATTTGTAAGACTCCTTATGTCTGTAACAAACAATTTTGGAAAAAATTACTATATTTAATGATTCCTTTTCTACTATTTTACATATAAGATTCAACAAATGTTCAAATGAATTTTGGGCTACTGACCATAGCATAAGCACAAAGCTAGCACAGGGAATATGAAAAATAAAGCTCAATCTTTTAGTAACTTAAGACTGAAAGTTGTAATAATTAGGATTTTACATATAAATTCCACCTCCAATGAGAAAGAATACTGTCTACTGTTTTTGAAATCAATTCCACACGCAAAACAATCTCATATGACTGAATAAAAAATAATTTTAGCCAACAAATCAGGGAAGTGCTTGAAAAACTGTAATTTACCTTAGAAATTTCCTAAGTTTTGGACTTAAGGAAAGAAGCAACAAACAGGTGACTACCTTCTTTCCATTCCAGTCACCTCTTCAAACTACCCTCTTTCCTTTCCTTCTAAATTTTTTTCCAAACAGGAGTTTAGAGACACCTGCTTAACCTTCACCATGTGCTCCCCAACCCAATCTATAATCTGACTGCTATTTCCCTGGCACCACAGAAATTATTCTGCTTATATTCACCTAGCTGCCAAATCCTATCAACTTATGTCCAGACCTCACTTATACTACCCTAAACCTGGGGGTCATCTATCTCCCCTGAAAGGTCCCCCTTTCTTGGCATTCTTACCTCTCTTAACATATGTAATGTACTCTACTTCCTGTTCTCCTTTTACTTTTCTAACAACCCTCCTATTCCCGTCTTATATTACTCAGTTCTGCATGTCTGTACTTTCATTTTCTTCAACTGTATCCATAATTCTCAACTAACTTTCATTTTTTTTTTAGGGCCAGAAATTGAACTCAGCACCTTGTGCTTTCCTGGCAGGCACTGTGCTGCTGAGCTATATTCCCAGCCTTCAACTAACTTTCAAATGGAGACCTTATTTTCTCCAAAAAGTGAAAAATTTTTGTTTAAACACGCTTCCTTAGTAATCATCTAACTTCTAATGCCAACCATGTGACAATCTATTGACTCCTCACCACTCTGCTGTCCAAATACCTACTAAACCTACTGACCTAAATACCCAAGTCTCAAACTCTGCCAGTTTCCTTGCCCAAATCTGCTCTTATTCCTCCATTTAAATTCCTCCAAGTTACATCATATCGACAGTTAACATAGCATCATTTCACACTAACTTTCACAGAACTTCTGAATCATATCCAATTATCTACTATTTGTATAGCTCACTGCTTGTCTGTCCCTAATTCTAGTATCTTTGAAAGTTATTGTATGGGCTCTGCTGATGTCTTTGACATATGTAATGCACATAAATGAACTCATAAATGACCTAAATGAATCTCACACCAGGTCCCCACCTCTATCTACCTACACCCTTAATGGATTCTCAGAGGCAGGTCGAAGACCCAACACTTGTAGAGAAAACCCCAAGCTGCTTCTGACCAACTGTTCTGTCCTTTTTCAACCTTGCATCCTATGCCTCACAACATAAGCAGTATATAATTTGACTTTGGATATGCTAGGTCTTTCCCTTGAAATATCCTACTTGGCTTGACAAAGCCCCACTTGTTCTTCAAAACTCAGCTCAAAACTGTCTGAGAAGACTTAATTTTCCCAAGCAGAATTCATTTCTCCTTTCTAAGTATGCCCAAAACGCTTTATACATTCCTAATTACTACATCACTTCACAAGAGCTTCATTTTTTAATTTGCCTTTCTCTCTACACTGCTATAAACCCCACCTAGGAAAAAAGACCACAAGTCCCACAAGATTACCACCATTTCTATACACAGTGCCTGAGGCACAGGTTGTTTAGTAAGTATTTTGGGATCTAAGTTATAGTATTGTTTTAAAATACTAATATTCAAGCATAATCAGTTCTGCTATATAACTTGTTTTGACAATATGAACTTGTTCCAACATGATTGATATATTAGGAAAAATGTAAGTATAATGCAAATCCTTATTTGTTTATGTGCTATTTTGTCTACAAAAAACGCTAGATGAAGGTGGAAAACTTACACCCAGCTGAACTGAGCTGTAGAGAAATGCACAAAACGGACACACTTTAAACACCTATCAGTTAAATCAGTTTCCCCTGTGTTATGAGCCATACTCATTCACTTCTAGTCTTACAACATTCAATCTGATTTCCTGGTGAGTTTACAACAGTAACCCTTTTAACAGCTATCTGTGTAGGTCTTTTTCAAGGTAAAGTACCAAATTTACTGTTGATTTATACAAAAAGTCTTACCCATTTAACACACATAAAAATGTGCTACTGCTTTTATCAGGTTTCTTGCTTTAAAAATGTGTCACTGACAAATTTTGTGACCGTTGTACCCCAATTCTATTTTTTGCTACGACTTGTGGTTTCTATTAAGAATTATGCAAAGCACTGGGATTTTTAGGAAACTAAGAGCTGCTTTACAGCAGAACTGAGTATAATAGCTTTATGAGCTTCATATAGTTTGAATATTCCAATTGTAGAGAAAACTCTATCTTCATCCAAAATTTCACATTTATAGGCCATATCCTAACAACATCAGGATATTCACAACCTTAGCTTGGTGAGTATAACTTCTGATGAACATAATGTTTTTCCAACTTAATTCTCTATTTTGCCTAAGCTTAAATGACGAGTTCTCAAACCTAAACTTTTATGTGTACCTCTTCAAAGCTTTCACTGTTTTGACTGCTTTTAACCTCTTCTAAAATATACTGACATTTTAATTTTAAATGGCTCTGTTTTATACAGCAGTTGAGTAGAGCCCCCAAGTCCTCTACAAAAGGGACCACAGACCCAAGAGATACCATATCCAAGGTAAATACAGTCATTAACTCCTTATTACCTAAAATGTGACTTGATTTTTACCTGTACATCTTCTATCTATTCTCCATACTGATGCCAAAGCACTCACTAAATCACTTTGCTCCCAGCTAAGAATATTTTGGCCCTTCCTTCACTATCAGGAGAAAGGTACGAATGTCACACTTCTAAGTCCTTCTCAAGTCACTCCGAGACAGGTACGAATGTCACACTTTCTAAGTCCTTCTCAAGTCACTCCAGCTGCCCCAGCAGCACCTTATCACTGGCCTGCTCCCAACACAGACACCTCAGTCCAACCCTAGTTGTTGTTCCTTTTGAAATCCCTCTCCCCAGTTTGGTAAGGTCTTATTCAGTGTTACTTTTTATAAACTTATTCCACGCCCTCAAGTTTGGCCATTCTTTTTTTCTGTTCTTCCACAACTAGTACACCTGTTAAGCCTACAAACTACAAGAAAGCAGAAACTGAGCATACTCATCTTTAAATTCTCAGTGTCTAACACAGTGGTTGCATATGCTGACATATAACTTATCAAGAAAATGTAAATAGATGAGAGAGAGGCAAAGCTCACAGACCAGAGAAGGTACAGTAGCCTAAATAAGCACCCACCTTTAATTCAAGTAACCCTTCCCTTTTGTTCAAATAAAAATATGGTGCATTCCTCTGTATTCTCATGCATATAGGCTATGTAGACAGTACTATAATTTATCTTATTCAGCATTTATTAATTTCACCTCGTTTTATTAAACAGTTTGTTGCAAGATGACTACCTCCTTGAAGTGAGTAGCCGGTAAAGTTCAAGAAAAAAGTAAATCAGTGTAAGTTTTATAGACGCTAGGAGATCTGAAACTTTCTTTTCCAGACACATAAAGTGCCAACCACAACACATGTGTATATGTATACTGCATGGTACACTCATAAGTTCAAGTCTTATCTCCAGTAAAACAGGTGTCCTTAGATGAACACGCTGTAAACCAGTTTCCAAACAGTGAACACTGCATATGCGAGCTAGTTACAACTGTGACCTCTCTCTGACCCCTCATCTCCCAAGACTCAAAAGAATATGGCTGTGAGCTGCCTTAATCATTTACTCCTAAGGCCTTAGGTAAAGTATTATCCTTTCTCTTTCACTAAAAGGAAAAAGTTTATGCTTTCAAGAATATAAATAAGGCTAAAATAGATACAGTGAAATGTCTAAGCATTAGGCAAAATGCACATTTACAAACTTTAAGTGCAGTGGACAAATTCCCTACCACGTGTAATGAGGACCAAATTCTACAATCCAAACTCATCTTTGTTCATAAGAAACAGTCTGAAATTTCCCAATAATTGTAGTTTTACTTTGCCAACAAAATTTAAGAAACACAAAAGCACCTACAAATTGAACAGGCATTCAAAGGCAGCTTCTTTAGCTCTATCTTCATTAAACAAGACACATCTGAAATATTAGGAATGACTTTCACAATCTGCAGTCTCACAAGAAAATATTGCATCTTTGTCAAATATTTGATTTTCTTTTTGTCAGTTCAGTAAGTATATTGCTCACCTGACAAATGACCAGACAGGACTACCTTGAATAATTTCTATCCCCTAAAACATACCCTGCCCTACCCATAGAGCAAATCTTCAGCAATTACACCACACTCACTGCTCTTATTTGCACACAGAACCTGGTCCTTTCCCTCATAACTGTAGTACCTTGGGCAATGCACGTTTTCCTTTCTGGGTCTGTTTCCCTCTGCAGCTGTTCAACAATTTTGTTTAAAGTAAGGTGACTGGGTGGGATCACTGGTTTAAAAATGTTATCTTTAAAATTTATTCTAAGACATCTCATTTTAGAGTGTGATAACTGTCTTCACAGCAATTATCAAAAAAGTCTTCAAAACCGTTTGATGCTCAATGACCACAACAGTTCCTACCGCCTACAAAACTTGTTTTGGAGCGGTGGTAAATAAACGTTACCGTACTGTAAAAACTATATGCTATTACATACCATTTTCTTTTTCACTCACTGATTCACTCTCTTCCTCTCCGAAGTTAAAATGCCAGACACATGTGGGCAAAACATTCACCACTAGTGATAATGAGACAATCCACCTGGAAACGGGAACTCAAATTCAGATAGATTTTGTCAACAACGTCAGCCTAACACAGTAACAGCAAACCCAAGGTCAAGCAAAATGACCATTCACAACGCTGTCATCTGCAGTAACAGTTAAAGAAGGCTGATTAGCGGTATAGGTTAGCAAGGTCACTGGAGAAAATAAAGAAGGAGTAAAAGAGAGTTTTTTTTCAGTTCCCAAAGAAAGTGTTGAACAATGAAGAGGCAAATGTGACTCGGGTTAATGCAGGAAACAGGCTCAAGCAAACAGTACCATCCGCGAGTCCTCTGCGATACCCTAATCATCTGGTGCTACGCGTTTTTTGATCTGTAATCCACTCAGTCCCCTGCTCCCAAAATACCTGCCTTAAACGGAACCTAAAATACATCTGGCGGAGGAGGTGGTCACGGCTTTCCGCTCGCGGGACTGCGGCCGCGGGGCGCGAAGGGGCACCCTCCACGGGCGGGATCGCAAGGCCACTTCTCCAAAGTTGCCGCGGCCCGGTCCCCGCCCCGCCCCGCCGTCAATCACCGCCTCGCAGGCTCGGCGCGGGGGCGCGGCCCGGGAGGGGCGCGATCACGGCCGCGCGTGGGGGCGGGAGCAGCCCGACCGCCATCCACTGAAGTCAGCTAAAGTTGCCGCGACCCGAGTCAGCAGGACACGACCGCCCTCGAGCGCGCGGCCAGTGCGCGGCCTCTGCCGCCTCACTCACCTCGCTCACTGCGCCGCCTTCCTCCGCCGCCGCCGCCTCCTCCCTGTGAGCGCAGCGGGGTCCGACCTGTGGAACCACCATACCAGTCCCGCCTCAGCCGCCGCTCTTTGTTCCCCCTCCGGACGCCACCGCTTCCGCGGCCCGCTTCAGCCGCCCGGCGGCCGCCACTACGCCCTCACGCCCGCTCAGCCCCCGGCCTGGCCTTCTGCACTGAGCCCGCCGCCGCTTCGCCCCCGCGCCGCCGACGCCGCAGCCACCGACGCCGACGCCTCCTCCGCGCCCCCCTCGTTTTCATTGAAAGCAAACAAGCATCATGGCGGCGACCGTCCCCCAGCCAGCGAGCGCCCCGGCTGCCGCCGCCGCTGCCGCCGCCACCGCTTCAACATACCGGCCGCCCATTGGTCGCCGCCGCTGGGCGCAACCATCCGGCGTCCTGCGCGGGGGGAGCGCTCCGTAAACCTCGACCCCTGGCTGGGAAGCAGTGGGCCAGCCTGGCGCGCGCGTCCCGCCCTGCGCGGGCTCTTCCAGCCCTTCTCACGCTGCAGCTCTAGAGTCCCGCCTTCTCCTCTTCCTAGATCTCGGTGTGTCGTCTAGCTCAGGTTTCGCCTCTGACTGTTCACTTTTATCTGCTTTCCTACCCGTTTTTCCTGGCGATTACACCCCTGGATGTCTCTCCTTTCCCCTAGGCCTTCGCTTGTCTAGCACTGGGGAGCGCACATCTATTGGCAGACTTTTAACCTTGGCCAGTATCGATCTGCCGAACGATGAATGAGCAATTGAATAATTCTTCCTGCCTCAATTATGCAGAAAAAAAAATGAATGGCCCTTTTCGGTCCACTAATCGTCAGTCAGTACAGTAAATTAAGGATAGCTTTTGGTGGCAGGGTCCCAGCCTTGAGAACTGATCAGAGACACTTTCAAAGATGAAGACGTCATGTTCAGGGCAGGCTGTGGTGATTGCCTGTGTGCAGGGAAGGGGCTGGCAGAGTCATGATGTTTGCAACAGGAAATGTTAGATGGCTGGGAGTGTGGGCAGAGATGTATCAGACCCTGCCCCTCCTTGAGTAACCTCTCAATCTAGAGGCCAGAGTAACACCAGACTATTAAAATCATTAGAAGTGAAGGATATGGCGTGGAGAAAAAGAAGTAGCTGTCTACCCATCTAGCTGGTAAACTATGATGGACTCCAGGCTCCTTCCTGGAAAATCAGCCCTTAAGAAATGAGAGTGAATCTGGTCCCAGGTCCTAACAGCAAACAAGGGGGAAACACATGCCCCTCGCTGAAGTCTGTCTTGGGCTAGATGTGGAAGATGGGTGGCAGAGGCTTGAGGCACAGGAGAACTGACTGTAGTGGAAGGTCGAAGGGTGTATTCGTCACTTTCGCATTGCTGGTACAAAAATACCTGGTGCCTATAACTTAGAGAAGGAGAGGTTGATTTTGGTTCAGATTCAGTGGACTCCTCGAGGTTGGCTGGCTCTAAAGGAAGAAGAGGCCAGGCTGAGGAAAGCTACTTAACGGCAATCATGAAGTAGAGAAAGGAAGAGTCAGGGACGAGAAGACGGCCTCCCAGTTCACATCCCTGGTGACCTGCCCCTTCCAGCCGAGCCTCGCCTGCACACGGGACTTCTGGGGATGTTTTAGATGTACACCATAACAAGGGACTTAAATGTTCAAAGGTCAGGATGTTCGATGCTTGTCTGAGCCCAGCATCACCTTGGTAAGAACCTCCACATTGTGTTAAGGGTTTACATCTATGAATTCATTTCATCCGCATCACAAAATTACGTGTTAATATAGGTAGCACAGGGGGGCTGGGAGGCCATTTCCCTACACCCACTTGAGTTTGGGCAACACCCGGGGGCCAATCCTTTTATTGTTTTGAGAGAAATGGAAAATAAAGCAGCAAAGACCCAGAAAATCTTGGAGGCTCCAGGCCTTAGCACATGCATGTAAGATCTCATGGCCTCTCAGTAACCTTTTTTCTTCTGTGTGATAAATGTTCATAAACATGGACTGCAGCTCATACATATAATTTCATCAGTGTGAACTCTTGGACGTACATGTTTATTGGACGCTCCTCAGCTGACTTAGTGCCCTCCCAGTCATTCCTGTCAGTTTTACCTAGAGACTCACTGAGAGGCAGTCAGGCTGGGGCCCACCTCTTTGAAAATCTGGAAGCCTGATTTAACTGTGTGCTGTGCTGTAATTCTTACCTTCTTGTCCCAGACCACCTTTCTGTTGGTGCCACATTTTTGTTGGCAGGGACCTGTCCTGAGTACATCTTCCTTTATTAAAGGTAGTTGCTTTTCCCTTCACCATTGGATGTACACTTGCAATTCTTTTGCTTGCACACAGAGCCTGAAATTTACCTGTTGTATCCACCGGATGGTATCAGTAGATTCTACTGTCATCCTCATTTTACTAATAAGTAACTATAAGCAGAATAAGTGTCTATAAAGTTAGAAGTAATTTTCCAAGGTCACGGGGCTGTCAATAATTGCAAACAAAACTAAAATAAAAACCAGAACTCACCATCAATGTCATTCAATAGTTATGGAACGTGTATGCAATGGAATGTGGAACAAATTAACTGCTTGGTTTATTTATGATGAATAAGTCTCCATGATGGCTTGTGTCTAGATGTCCCCCTAAAGCTTTGTGCAGTCATGGGGGGAGGGCTGCTAGACTTTTTGACTGATCCGTGCTGGGATTATAGGTGTGAGTGCTGCTCCCTCCCCAGCATGGGCAGTTTGCATACAGTGGAAGGGAGGGAAAGAGGCTGCTTGCTGGTGCTCCTGGCTTTTTCTCTTGCTGTGTTGGTATCTTTCACAGCTGTGAACAGTTGCCCGGTGCCACGTGCCACTCTGCTTTGAAGCCAACTGATTATAGACTGAAACTTCCACCAACTATAAGCTAAACAAACCTTTCCTTCCTTAATTGTGAGTGTCAGGTATTTTGTCTCAGGTAGACTGTCTTAGTTACTGAGAGAAAAGTAACTAAGGCAGTCTCAGAAACATTACTGAGAGGGAAAAAAGCAAGTGGCAGAGATCTTTAGCTGAGGATAAAATATGCAACAATGCCTGTGATTTCTGACAATTCTATGAGTTTTCCTTTCCGTCTCCAGAATTGCCATGTGTCTGTGGGTGTCAGGGTCTGAGTCTTTTTCTTCTTCTTCCCTTCCCAGAGAATTGCTTTTCCCCAAATGTCAGGTGATTCTGTCTTGTATCCATTTCAGGGGCAGAGCTTGTTGACTGATAGCTACCCCTACAGGGCTGACTTTGTCGCTGGAGACCAGGGCTGTAGGCGGCAGACATCCTCCTCCCAGCCTGCTGCTGTTTGGTCTTGCCAGGGAGCTAGGAAGACACCCCGGCTCCCCTTGCTTGGGTGTTCCTAAGGGTGCCTGAGGGTGCTGCCACAGTCTGACTCCCGTGTCCCCATTCCTTGGTGGAAAACTTTCACTGAGGACGTCCTTTGCTCTTTGTGTTAGGGAATCAATCGGAGGGCATTTGTGCCTTTACTTTCATTTTCACGAGGTCTTGGGAAAATGCCGGACAGTCAGTGCACATGGCCGAATCGGTGGCCAGTAGCATCTGCTTTCCAGCTGTTCTGTCACGCCGTTCCTTTTCTCTCTTCCCCGGGGCTGTCGGTTTGTGTGTTCACGAGTGTACATTTTTCTCTTTCTGTGCGCAGGGGGTTGGCTCCAGGCTCATCTCAGATATCAAATTCCAAGGATATTCAGGTCCTTTTAGAGAATAACAGCATTTGTGGATAAGCTATGCGTATCACCCCAAATGTTTTAAATCATCCTTAGGTTCCTATACAAATCCTGATACCTAGTACAATATAAATGGTATGTAAGTAGCAGCCGTGCTATGTAGGTTAGGGAATAACGACAAGAAAAACACGCTCCACGTGTTCGGTACCTACACGATTCTGTCCTTACATTTCCAGTCTGCAAGAGGTTGAACCCTATAAATATGGAGACCCAGCTGCACGCATGGGTGCGTGTCACGTGCGTGTTTGCGTGCGCGTCTCGGTTAAACACACTCCACTATTAAATGCTGCCGCACCAAGTTGGTAAGTGTAAGCTGCCCTGAGCCCAAGTGGCTTCCACAGCCACAGTGCCTTCCTCTCTCTCCAGTACCCGCAGTCCGCCCACTCAGGTTCCAGGAAGGCCCAGCTGTGCATGGCGAGGGGCCGCCTTCCTTTGGCTGTTATGAGTCAGCCCTCCTTGGGAGGCAAGGGGCCACATGAGTGTGGGGGTGGTACAGAGGACTCACCTCCAGAGGAAAAGGCTCCCTGGATGATTTTTTTTTTTTCGGTACTCGGGATCGAACACAGGACCTTGCGCTTACCAGGCAGGCATTTATGCCGCTGAGCTATATCCCCAGCCTCCCTGGATGATTTTAACTACAGCCATTGACAGGTAATTGGGATGGAGTTTAAGTTCTCCTCTACTTCCAGGATGTGTGACTTTGGAAATATCACCTCCACTCTTTGAGGTTCACTCTCCCCATCAGCGAAATAAGGGTAAGGCTCTCTTCCTTAGTTTATAGGAAAATTAAATGAGGTAATGTCCCATAAAGGCCACCAGGTGGAGCCATCAGCACCTGTGATGAACCCAGCGCTCAGACTGAGGTGAGTACAGTTCCTACTCACTTTCTGGTTTTGTTTGTTCTAAAATAGTGGCTGCTTCAAGGAGACAGAATCAGACTCGAGTGGTGAGGTCTCACTGCTGGCTCTTCCTCAGTTTGGTCTGACATTCAGGCTTATTGTTGCACAAGTGAAGAACTTGTGTGATGGCCCTGTTCAACTCCATCTCTACTCTCTGGCCTTGACCTTGGCTGTCCCTCCAGGACACCCTTTTGTCCAGCCCCATGCATAGCGTCTGTGGGTGAGGACCCTGAAGCTGCCTTCCGCCATGAGGTAGAGGCCTGGATTCATCCTCTCCATGCTGAAAAGGTGAGTGGATAAGCAGCACTCATCAGAACATTTGATTTCTCCAGGGAGCAACTGTCAACAGAGTGAATCCAGGGATGTCAAAAAGGTGGCAGGTCAGAAGTAATGAAAGCTGAACAGGGGCACATAGCAGGAGGGAAGGAGACAGAATCGGGCAGTTTGCTTGATATGGAGTGGGTAATAAAGGAGAAGGAAAGTTCTAGAAAAGCCTCACTGTTCACTGCTTCAAAGACTAACAGCAGCAGCAACAGCACCTGGGGCCTTGTCAGAAGTGCCTGAAAATCCTGTCATGTGCAGCATCTTGAGTGGGACTGGAGGACATTATGCTAAGTAAGCTAAGCACAAAAGGGTGAATATAGTATCTTATATTCTTACTTGTTTTAGCCAAGTATACATCAAAAAACCAGAAACAGGCACTTTAGGAAGTAAAGAAAAGTTTACTTAGCTCACAGTTTTGGAGGAACAAAGTCAGGTGCATTTACTATCGTGGTGCATAGTAGACAGAAATGGTAGGAGTGCATATTGGGAGCAAGACACTAGGAGCAGAGGGAATGAGATGAGGCCAACTTCCCATAATTCCCTCCAAGGGCACACCCCCAGTGAGCTAAGACCCTCTTGCGAGGCTCCACCTCTTAAAGGCCCAGAGCACCTTCCAATACTGCCACCCTGGAACTAAGCCCTAACATTGATTGACCTTTGAGGACACCCAATATCCAAACCAGAGCACCATTCACACGTGGAAGCTAAAAATGTTGATCTCACAGAAGTAGAGAATAGAATGGATGGAGGTTACCCTAAGTTGGGGAGGATAGAGAGGGGTCATCATCAAGAAGTCAAACAATAAATGCTAGTGAGGCTGCAGGGAAAAGGAACACTTCTACACTGCTAGTGGGAGTTTAAACTAGCACAACCACTATGGAAACCAGAATGGAGATGCCTCAGAAACTAAAAAAAATTCCACTGGGTTCAGCTGTTCCCCTTATAGGTATTTTCCTGAAAGACTTAAAGACATCATATTACAGTGATCCATGCACACTTGTGTTTACAGCAACTCAATTCGTAATAGCTAAATCTTGGAAGGAACATGTATGTCCATCAACAGATGGATGGATAAAGAAAACGTGGTGCTGCTAAGTGTGGTCGCACACGCCTGTAATCCCAGCATTTCAGAGGCTGAGGCAGGGGGTCACTGTGAGTTTGAGGCCAGCCTGGGCTACATAGTGAGTTCAAAGCTAGCCTAAACTACACAGTGAGACCCTGTCTCAAAAAAAAGAAGGAAGGGAGATCCGGGGAAGATGGCGACCGGGTGAGCAGCAAGGGAGCGAACCTCCTTAATAAACACCACCAGCTCGAGACAGACTTGGTGAGCGTGAATGCCGGAACCTCGGCTGGGAAGTTTAAACTGGGCGTATTTCTCTGAGATGCCGGGGGAGATGTGGTAGGGCGGACCAGGCTGCCGGGGCGAGACGTGGGAA
>PVLD010018503.1:0-38829 GCA_004027595.1 Dinomys branickii | reverse complement strand
ACTCAGACATGGCAATATAGCAACATGTGAAGGACAGAGAGGAGGGAGGTGGATATCCTGAACTCGGGAGGGATCTGAGATAGGAAGTGAAACCCTCGGAAAGTCTAAGCAGAACCTCCTCTGGAGGAGGGGATCGCAGATCTGACATGGCGCAGTTGGAGGGAGACGAGATAGAGAGGGAGGAGGTTGCCGCTCCAAGAAATTAACATTTAATTCTAAAACTTGCCTTGTAAGGATTTCATTTGTTGATAATGAAGAGGTTGGTGTGAATGAAAAGCAAATAAACTTGGCTCTGAAATGACTACTTAATACTGTTGGGGCACTACTCCCAAACCAAACCAAGCCAAAATCAGAACAAACAATAACAGCACCCCGACCCCCAAGATACAGGTAAAGTATCCAGAACAAAGCTTCAGAAGAAATTTTTACTTTGAGTTTGAATTCATTTTCCCCCTCCACTGTCTCTTTTCATGTTGTCATTCCAGAAATATATAAGGGGTGATTGAAAATATGGTGAATGGTTCAGTTAAAAAAGTCTCATTACATGGATTGTCAAGAATGATGGGATAAGGAAGTGGGACTATTTTGAGAGGCATTAATGGTACTGTGTCTCTTGTTGTAATAGATATTTAAAATTTAAACTTTCACTGTAGTTTCTATCATCCCTCACTGAGCAATCATTTACAGCAATTTCTGTTAAAACTATAGTTGTGAGTTCTCATCCACCTTATTCATCACAGCTGGCACTGTGTCACTTCTGACCCTTCCCAAAGTCAGATTGGTCATGAAAGATAAGTATTTGGAATGGATTCGGGACATTAAGGCATGACCGCACAGCTAGAGGTACTCATGAAGCAGGACTTCCAGAACTGTTTCAAAACATGGCAAGAAAGATGAGACAAATGTGTAAGAAGCAAGGGGGAGTATTTTGAAAGGGATTGATGGCAATGTGTCTTTTACTGTAATATTTTTGTAAAAAACTGAAACATTCATCATACTTTGTGATTATACCTTGTATTCCAAGGAGGGCCTATAAACCAGAAAATACCTCTTCTACCTTTTTCTTCTTCCATATCGTGTTAATGCTTGTTCAGTTAAATTTTAGCTAAATGTAGTATAATTAAATTGTATTCATTTATGTTTCTATTCATGTATGCTACACAAAGCTGACTTGTTAAAAAAAACTGATATAAACAAGAAAGAAAAATATAAATTTTCATTTTATTTGTCTTTTAAAAATAAACATCTAAATTTCTGTATATCTATGCTGGTGTTCATTTCTTACAAAAGAGTTAGGTATAGTTCAAGTTTTTAATTAGACTATGATAAACTTTAATATAGCTTTGTTGTGGGGGGCAGCTGGGCTGGGGATTGATCACACATGTGGGTTGAAGCAAGGCCAGTCCCAAGAATATGAAATGCCTGAGGTGAGCCAGACACACAAGTTGCTGGGAAGGTCCTTTCTCCCATTAAACAGGGGGTTTCACCTGTTACCAACCTCCTGCTGATCGTGTAAGTGAACACACTGCAGTCCTCAGGCAGTTCCTTTTCTTCCACCAGGAGAACTGGGCTCCATCTGACCTCAGCTTTGCACAAGCTGACTCTTGTCTTTGTCTCTCCGTCTTCCACTGTCTGCGCCCCCCGGGAATTTAAAGAGCTGCACTGAGCAAAGCATTCTGGTACCTGAACAGGGACCTGGAGTACGAGAAAACTCATCATATAACAGCTGAGAGGGCATCTCTGGTTGTGTGCACAAAAGGGACAGAAGTATATGGATATCACCAATGTTGATCCCATTGATATCAACCATATTGATCAGCACTGTTGGCTGTAAAACATGGGGCAAAACCAGGCTCTGAGTGACAGTTGTACATAGAAATGCTTGCCACATTATGGAAAGCAAAAGGATCTGTGCAGTTTATTCATGATATATTGAAATGCTTAAAGCTTTGCTTAAGGTTAGAGGGATGCCTATTAAGACTTCACAGCTTGCAAAATTTTTTGAGTTTTTTCATGAGACCTCTCTTTGGTTTCAAAAGGAAGGAACCATAAACTTACACACTTACTTACACAGAGAAGGTGGGAAAGCAGTTTAGAGGAAGGCTAGGGAAAAGGGAAACAAGTACAAATCTGTTGGGACCTCTACAGACTTTTTAAAGGGTTATTTAACAGGGAGAAGCTGCTGCTTTCTGCTCCTCTTACCATTTCTCACAGACCCCTGGACAAGGGAGGTGGGAGGAAACCAAGTGCCTGCTTTGTGATATGTCAGCCACAGCAGGGAATACAGGCTGTGTTCCCTGGCCCAGGGCATCTAGTGGCAACTGCACCTTTGTCCTGGAGCCAATGGACAGCCACGGTTCACCTTTTCTGAGCCTCAGTCAGTGCAGGACACCAGCATCCATCCTTTCTCAGGCATGTACCCACTTTTACAGTAAATGGCTGCAGCATTTTCAGTTGACAAAAAACCCCTTTTTAAGTGTAATCACAGCAAACCAGGAGAAAGGGGGCAGGGTGTAGCCCCAGCAAAAGACAGGTCAAAGGTACCAGCAAAGGGTGGCTACATAAGTGATATTATCAACCCAAATTTTATTAAGTCTTACAGAGACAACACTGTTATAAGAAGAGAAGGTCTGAGTAATTTACAGAGTGTGTGGGGATGATTGGGTACATGAAAGACAGAGACACAACAGTTGCCAATATTCTTAAGATAAAATGAAATGCAAAAAAACCAATTATAGATAAAAGGTTTTCATTTTTCTCAACATTTTCTTGCGAAAGGTCTTTGCTAATTGACCTACAAAAAATTCTTACTAGTCTATTTATAATTATACACTTCTAAAATTATAAAAGTTACTTATAACTTGACCAAAAATATATTTAAGAACACTCTGATCTTATAAGCAGATTGTTGATGTATCTGATGGTTTGTCTGTTTGTCCAATCTGTAAACAGCTGTTTTTATTTGAGCTGAACTATTTTTCTTTCTTTTTGCATTTTTAGTTTTTGAAGCATTTGTTCATAATTTAATCTGGTTTGTAAATTTAAAAAGCATGCTTATACCTGGGTTGCCAGTTGGTCAAAATGATGTCAAATTGGTTGTATAAATGTAATGCATATTAGTGTTTTTGTATTATGATTTGAGTCTCTAACTATTTAAAAATAATGTGTTGAGTGTTGCATCATGTTCTCACAAGTAATAAAAAATTTTGTTACTCAAACAAAAATCCTTTAGGATGGGGAGAAACTATTGGCTAGAACTCCAGTTGATGAATAACGATGCAGCTGTCAGGAAAAAGTTATCCAGTCTTTGTTCATTAATAAAAGGCTCCAATGATCTCCCCATTTAAAGGCTTTATGGGACACCCCTAAATATGTTGCTTATATTATTGTGATATATTTACATTGGTTATCATCAAAAGGTTAAGTTTTCTAGAAATAAGAAAATAAGGTTTTCTGATTTAAAGGTGCTCTGGTACAAAATTAAATTAAGAAACAAAAGTTTTCATATAGCTATGTCAATTCATTGTTATTAGTCTCATGGTGTATTAAATGTATTGATACCTTCTGGATATACCTGTCTTCTAAAATGCAAACCTGGGATTCTTTGTGATGACAGAGCTTTTTTTTGGGCTGAGACATTTGCCTTTCCCTTGTGCTCCAGCTACTTGTGATAGAAGGTTCATGTCAAACCAACATGAGTGCACCAGTCAATAATAATAATAAAAACTTACGTGATGTATATACTATATATGTGCCAATACATTTAGAGACATATAAGCAGTCCAGACAATGTCACACATTTCAATGACATCCCATTAAAGGACCACAAATTAGGTGAGAGTTTCTTATGTACCAGAGTGAGATGATTGACTAAAAAGGCTATTCTATGTCAAAATGGAAATTTAAGTGTGTTATAAAAATGTCAGTATTATTATCATGCCAAAATATTATGCATGGCTTTTGATCTCAATTTTTCTGTGTAAAATTGTATAATTGTCTATTAACATTCTACAAGTATTCAATTATTAGAACATCCATGGTTGGTAGGAAATAGCAGTTCTACTTTGTATTTCAAGATGTTTGATATTTAGATAAAATTATAATATTAAGTGCATTGCTCTGAATGCAGTGTAATGTCATTAACCTTCTCTTCTGGATGTTCAATAACTGAGGTTTGGTGATCACAAAATAGAAAGATGGTTGGGAGGACAGCTGATATTTTGGCTCTAGCCCTCTGAGTCAATGAGGTCCCAGGACATAAAAGAACCTCTGCTATGACATGCTATAACTTGTGAGTCCCCAATCGCCTGACCAAGGAGATTAGTAGACCACAGAGGAAAAAGATCAATTGTGTATAGTGGGCCTAAAGAGAGTCACCAGAAAGAAAACTTTTCCAGCTTTCATTGAAAGCCATTTGGTCAAACAATGACCATAACTCATCCATAGAGCTGACATTGACAGAACTAAGAGATGCTATGCATGCTTCCAAGGTAAATCTTAAGGAGACTAAACCAACCTTGATAAATAACAAGAAATTAATTTTAATTAATACAGGTCTCATTTTAACTTGGTTTTGAACATCCAGCAGAAAAGTATAACCATAAGATATATAAAACAATGCTATAGTAATATGCTAGCTATAAAAGAGGCTCAAATTGTTGGAAGTGGCTGGAGCTAGAAATTGGCCATATGTGTGAGGACAGGACAGAGCCAGAGGGCCTTGAGCAGTCAAGCTACCTCAGTCTTGATAAAAGAAAAATCCTGTCTTGAGAAAAACATCCTGTCTGCACAATTTCAGTCATTAGTCTCTAGGCAACATTGCCGCTCATGATACTAACTTTGCAAGGTTATAAGTAAACACCCCTATTACTGTAGTTCAGTTCTGTTGCCCATCAGGTAAGAGGCCACTCCACCTGACCCCAGCTTTTGACTCTTGCCTTTAATTGTCCAATCCTCTTGCCATTTTCTCCTAGCGCCTATGGAGAAACTACAGAGTCCTACACAAACCACAGACACCTTCTAATAATTTTCAGCTACATTAGTCCTATTAACATTGACTGAACCCACTAAAATAGTGAGTCAAAGTAAACTTCTCCTTTAAGTTGTGAGAGTCAAGTACAGTGGTACCTCAATTCATGAATTTAGTTTGTCCTATAATTTTAGAAAACATGTCCACATTTGTATTTGTCCAAGAAAGATGGCCACAGTTGTGTTTGTTACTCGATGCAGAGTTTGCAAATAAAAACAAAATTTTGCCAAGCACTTTTGTTTGTGAACCAAATTGTTCATAAACAAATGTAATTATAACAGATACCACTGTATTTTGTCCCAGTGATGGGAAAGTGACTAATACAGAAAATTAGTACGACAAAGGGATTCAGTGACCTCTCTGATTATACCTAACACTGTGGTTCAGAAGCTTTTGAATTAGTTTTAAGAGGAGTTTGGAAAAGTTAGAAGAAGGCCAGGGAAGCCCTAGTTTACTATAAGCAGTTTTTGATATATGATACTGGCTGGAGCTCAGAAGATCAGAATGCTGATGGGAATATGAACATTGAAGGCCAGGTTTGGGAGATTTCACGTGGGAATAAGACCTCGACTGGAAGCTGACTAGAGAATGTGTGTGTTATGTTTTTATAAAAAAAAGTTTGTCTAAACCTTTTTTTTTTTTTTGGTACTGGGAATTGAACTTAGGACCTTGCACTTGCCAAGCAGGTGCTTATGCCACTCAGCTATATTCCTGGCCCTGTCAAAACTTTTATTTTATTTTATTTTAAGAATAAAGGAAGAAAGCATATTAACAAACAGACATGCATTTACAAAATAGTGTAAGAACAATACAAGCAATACAGAGTAACAGACAAAGTAGTAGGACATTAACAATGGTTGTTCTATTACTACTGATATCCTCAAAGTGGTTTCTCAGGAAAACAAATAGAGACATGCAATAATGATCAAACTAGTAATCTGTCTAAACTTTTAAAAACAAATTCTTACAGAAAATTGGTGGAAGACTGAGATTAAGCATAATGGACTAATTAGTTAATTAATTAATCTAGTAGAGGAAAATTCAAGATGGCCCATGTTCAAGCTGTAGCATGGGTATACTGACCACTTTCAGCCAGCTTTATAGTCAGAATCGGTAGCAAAAAGAGCTCAAAGTTGAGAAAAATTTGCAGTTTTGCTGAAAGGGAGCACCTGCAAATTTGGCTCAAAGGTGAATGTAGTGGCTGAAAAATTAGTAATTCTAATAAAAGAAGCCAAGTACTTTACATCAGGACATTAGAAAGATGAGATTGAGGTCATCTCAGGGATTGGCTCAATCTAACTGTAGGCTCAAAGATGTAAAATTGTAAATCATTCTTTCGGGAAGACAGTCCTTGGGACACCTGCTCGTTCAGGACAACCTAGGGAAGTGTATCCCTGAGTTCACTCATCCAAGCACCCTCAGGGCACTGCAATCATGGTTAAAGGGGACCCAGCTGCTGACCCAATTGACAGTTGATCTTGGCATCACCCAAGTGATGTTGATTTTTTGAATGCAGAATGCAAACGTTATAGGATCACAGAGGCTTCCACCCACATTTCAGAAGAAGGCCTGGGATGGCAGGCAAAAATGTGTGAAAGGACCACAGTTCCTGGCCAGAGCCCATGAGAAGGAACACATAAAGCTGTTAGAGTGAACCTAAAGATGCAGTGGAGACCCCAGGATATTGGAGATGCCAGCAATGTGGTATGTCTGCTGAAGAAAGCCTCAGGCAGTGAGTGGAACCACCCAATAGACAGGCCATGGCTGCAACCAGCAAGCCTATCGGGGTAGAGCTGCCCAGAACTTTTGAAATCACTTTCACTGCAACCTGCCCTAGGTGCTGGACATAGTGCTACAGGATTTACTGTTTTCCTTGTTGAGTTATGGTCTTGCTTTGGTCCAATTAGTTACTATCTCCCCTTTTCTTCCATTTGTAATGGAGTGTTTACCTTATGCCAGTGTATATTAGAAGAGTTTAACTTTCCTTTTGACTTTTACAACTTTTCACATCTAAGAGTTTGCCTTGAGTCTCAATGGAGTCTTTGGACTTGCACTTTCACCAGTGCTGGAGTTATTAACATTGAACTGTTCAGCAGTGTCAGAACGGTTAAGAATGAGGATCCTTACAGATGGACTACATGTATTTTGCATAATGAGATGGACATGAGTCTTTTAAGAGCCAGAGACAGAGTGTTGTGGTTTAGATTTAGAATGTCTCCACGAAATTCCACATCTGGAGGTAGAATCTGGTTGGAAGGGGAGGGATCACTTGGACACGACCTGCAACAGTGTACACTGACTTGTTTCTGGCTGCTTCCTTCTCTCTCTGATTCTGGACACCATAATATGAGCAACTTCTTTCCACCAGACCCTCTCACCAGCCCTTGAATCTTGCCAACCATGAACTGAACCTACTTAAGCTGTAAACCACAATAAACCTCATGTCCATTAAATTTTGGTATTTTCCAGTGATAGGAAAATGACTAACACAGCTGTATAGAGCGGAGAAGTGTGGTCTTGGTAAACATGGGGGTGGGTCTTCAGGATAGTAAGCTAGCCATGATGTGGCATCCCTGTAGTGGGACACCACACTGAGCTTATTCAAACAATTTCTGTCGGTATATTGGTTTATTATTTTTTCAACTATCTGTATAAATTATGTGACTCAAGTCAACAGAATATCTTTGGAAAATGAGTACCATAAATTAAATAATTAGGTATAAGAATAATTACTATATAAAATGATTGTATATAGTAATTTTGAGAATAATTATTTTCTTAGTGGTTGTCGTTTTACAATACAGGATTTACATATATAATATCTAGTGTATTTAAATTAAAATGAATTTCAACTCAAGTTCATTTTTATCATCTTTTTAAAAATATACCCAAAACAGTGAGATTTTATAATTTCTAGATATTCTTCAGAGGTTTTCAAAGTAATATTTTCTATAATAGTATTTCTATTCTTATTGTTTCCAAACACTTCAGTTATATGAAAAAATTAGTGATTACAAATGAGATAAAAGTGACCAAATTTACTGTAAAGTGGGTAAGAATTGTACCACTTTTGGAAAAATGTATACTAAAAAAACTCAAACTTGGTGACATTGATATTGTTATAGTAACTTTAGGAAAGTTTTTCAACTGGGTGCCTACCATTGTACAACTTTTAAAAAGAGAATGAGATAAAATCCACTAGAAAAGTATCAGCTCTCTGTCACTAGTGAGGGTTGTAACGTGCATTGACATTGTGTCATTACTGATGGCTCTAACATGCACTGAGGTTAACTTTATACCAAGAACTGTAATAAGTGTTACACATGGATGTCTTATTTAATCCTATAACACTTTATTTCTATTCTTATTTCATAGATGAGCAAACTAAGGTTTGGAAACGTTAAGTAACTGCCTAAGATCCCTCTGTCTTCATGAAAAAATTTGCAATGTTCAATTGCAAAGCATTTACTGAACTATTATGCAAACTTGTATTTTTAGTGACGCTCCTGCTGAATTGGGAAGTGTGTGAATTACGAAGTCTCTTTCCACTTTTATTAAGGCAGGATTTTAAAATTTTTAGTCATATATGAAGCACCTTCATGAGTTTAACATATCCTAAAATATCTGCAGATTTATTCACTTAGTATTTTTAAATGACTAATTTTAAAAACTAGCTTCCTCCTAAGATCTAGTATATAGAATAAGGAGACCACTGTGTACTATTTTCTAATTAACAAATAGTTAAATGGACATATTTAAGGTTACCCTATCCTAAAATTTAATTATGGCTCAATTGTTTAATTATATACAAGTGCTGGACAAACACTAGAACAAGACCAACTAAAACTAGGTTGGATGGGTGCTCTTTATTCCTTTGGCATTGGATCTTACTTAACACTGCAGTGTTTACTTGGTGCATAAGAGTGTGTGTGTGTGTGTGTGTGTGTGTGTGTGTGTGTATAGAAGCTTACTTGGGGGTGGAAAATAGTGGGATAGGATATATGAGGAAAGGAAGAAAAAGCCAAAAGATCATGTGTATTAAGGATTACAAAAGCAGTAGAAGTATCTAGCCAGTTAAGCCCTATGAACATGCCTATAAACTTGACCATGGATATTCCATGCTGGAATGGTAGTTAAAGCTAACCATTAGTTATCAGCCACATGGTAAAGAATAAAATACAGAGATACTTGGGTGAACACCTGCATTGCAGAGGACCAGCTATGCACAGTGGTTATGCAGTCTTCCCACCGAGATTCTCATTTTTCAATCTTCTGTCAAAATGGTGATCCACCAAGCAAAAATACTGGCAATAGGGCCTTGTCTTTAGTGTGTGATGTGTTAAAAGATGCCTTGAATATGAATACAGACAAAAACACTGTAGTAGAAGATTTCTGAGCCTAACAACTTGTTTATAAGCATGATATGCAATAAGTCATGTCTTGGTCACTTTTCTCTCATGCTGAGACAAAATACCTGACACCCAAAATTAAGGAAGGAAAGGTTTATTTAGTTCACAGTTTGTGGAGGTTTCAGTCTGATAGAAACTGAGATCCACACGAAACCAGACCAGACCTTCTGACATGAGAGAAGTCTTTATTAGGGGGTATAACAGGCTGTCTAGCAGACCAAGGCAGCCACGAGCTGAGCGAAGCATGGGCTTTTAAACTCTTTTCGGGGTGGGTGTCAGCGGGGCATTATAGCCCGAGCAGGGGTGGTGGGGGTGGTGCTGTTGTCTGTGGGTCAGAACAGTCGGAGCAGGGTGGATTGGGCCAGAACACCCTGAGCCAGGTGAGCTGTTTGTCAAGAGTCCTGCCAAAGTGGATGAGGGCGGGTTTGGCTTTTGTGGCCGAGGGGAACTGAAGTGGAACAGGTGAGGTAAGCAGAGAAATATTGAGAGTTAAAGTTTTCCCATGAGGGGGGCTAGCTGCTTTGTGACTTATCACAGTACATACTCAGCTGGCTCCAAGGAAGAGTGGCACATGGCAGAGGCAGAAAATAGCAAAAGCAGTAAGAGCAAAAACAGAGGAGCCACAGAGAGCAGCCTCTTTCCCTCCCTTGTATTGTATGGCACGGGCTTCAAGAGTTTGTGATTAATTCATAATCCAATGCTGGGATTATGGGTGTGAGTGCTATACCTGCCCTGGGGCGGGGAGCCTGCATACAGTATAAGGGAGAGAAAGAGGCTTGCTGTAGCTCTCACACCCATAATCCTAGTACTGGATCATGAATTAATCACAAACCCTAGAAGCCCTCCCCATGACTGTATGAGGCTTTCGGGGGACGTCTAAACACAAAACATAACAAGTGATTTTTTTGTTGTTGTTCCAGGAATTTAACTCAGGCCTCATGCTTGCCAGGTAGGTGCTGCGCCAGTGAGCTACATCCCCAGCCCTAAGTGATTTTAATAAAAAGTGAATTCAACATCAAAAAGCAGTTATTTGTTTTAAATGGAGCTTTCCAAATATACACAAGGGATAGGGTAATAAGTTTAGGACAAGCCTCTGGGTAGCCATCTCCCAGCTTCAAAAATTATAAATCCTTTTCTCATCATGTTTTGAAGGATTTTAACATTTTTCAGTATGTACTTCTGATGCCATCTTGTTTTATATCTAGCTTACACACAATGATCACATGTAACAAAGTTAACAGATAATTCACTTATACTATCTTTTTCTTTCAAATACTTATACTCTATAATACTTAGTCCATAAGCTAATATTCTTGACTATGTCAAGGATTCTTATTACACATGGTTTGTTCAAAACAAGTTTACATGTTGTACTTAATTACAATTTTTACATCTCTCTTACTTTTTCATAATCTGACCCTTATTTTTTTTTTTTAGTGTTGTTAAATTGGTAGAGAAACCAAGTGTTTTTTCTTATTGAATACTCAATATCTTGGATTTGATTGATTATTCTTGGGGTGGTTTTAACTTGGTCTCCCCTCTGTATTTCCTTTAATGTCTAGAAGCTTCATTAGATTTAATTTCAGTTGCTTAAGCAAGAGGATTTCATAGTGGTTCCGGTTTTGTTATATAATGAAGCATGTGACTTTCAGTTATCAGACTTGTAGTTTTTAGGATTTTACCCCTCTTTTTTAGTTGCTATGTCTCTCTGGGGAGATTCAAAATTATGCTATCTTTATTATTTTTCCCCAACTAAAGTAAAAAATGAATCTGTATTTACATAGAAAAAAACCTAGACAGGATACCAATAGTTCTTGATTTGAGGAAGATTTTCTGGCTTCATCACAGATGGACTGCCTAGATAGGGAAAATATACTTGAAGAATTTATGAATATAAAACTACAAAAAGTACATCACTATTATACTGAGAATGTACACTATTAAAAGGAGAAATAACTGAATTATAATAAGTCATTGGCTAATTACCACATTTATGGTTTTCCAATGTCATTTGCTTCTAGCACTTTTCTTCCTTAACAAGTTTTTAGTGTCATTTGATTTCTCTTAACACCCCCAGAAGCAAGTGTATGCTGAACACTGACCATAATTTGTACATGTGGAGAAGCACATAAGAGATTATGACTCAAGATTCAGGATTCATGCTGTGTTGCTAGCTGAGATTAAACAATGAGCAGTTTGCACTACAGTTGAGGATTTTTCAGCAGCAACGCAGAGTAGAAAGTAATTATAATTCTATTGATTACTGAGCATGCTACCTATGGCGTGGCGAAGAAACAGATGCATAAATCATGAAGGTCACTGTGTCCACTAAAAAAAGGAGTGTACAATCACACTCTTCAGGTGCTAGCTGTGTTCTGCTATGGGTACAATCCAGGAGTTCTCAGCCATTTCCTGGGTTTAATCTCACAAATATTCAGATTCAATAACTAAACTGAATCTGGGTCTCAGACTGGGCCCCAGGTAATATTACAATTGAAAATCTTTCAGTCAGGTTTGAAAATGTTCAATCTCATCCATAAATAAGTAGTACCATTCATAGATCTTACTATGTCCACGACTGTGCTGAAAATTTCTTGCACATAATGATTGCAGAGATGTTAAGTTCCTAATGTCATGCCACAAAGTAGAGTTTCATGACTAGTCTATTTCATTTCAGAACTAAAGCTACTGAATTTATTTTGAACATGACTCAAAATAATACGCAATTTATATCAGAGCTCAGAACAAAATGATAATGAAACACAAGTATTAATTACAAATAATCTTATAAAATAGGATGCAGGCTGATATCTGACTTTGTTTAATTAAAACAATAATTTATTGGGGGATGAAGCTCAGGTTTCCTTTTATTTTGACAAATGGCTATATCTTTTTCCCATCAGTAGCTTCTCATTTTTCTGTTTTCTCAGTTGGAAAGTCCCTTCCTTTTATCTCTGGTTTTTTTTTTTTTTTTTTGAGACAGGGTCTTGCTATGTAGTTCAGACTGGCCTTGAACTCTCAATGGTATGAGGTGCCTGCTGGTCTCCAATTTACTGTGATCCTCCTGCCTCAGTATCCAGAATGCTGCGATTATAGGTTTGGGCCACCATGCCTGGCTTATCTCTGGCAAGTTGCTTCTTTCATAAAAAAACCTTTTCAAGACTAGTCTATAGTACCTCTAATTCTGATGCCCTTTTTTTGTTTTTTGTTTTTTTTTGAGACAGAGTCTTACTATGTAATCCAGAGTGGCCTCAAACTCATGGCAATCTTCTTGCCTCAGCCTCCCAAGTGCTGGGATTATGGGTGTGTGCTCCCAGGCCTGGCTTCCAATGCCTATTTTTAAATATAGCACTCATCAAAAACTTTTTCACACTAAATTGTGATGCTCTGTAATTGTTTTATGTTTTAGACAGTTTCTTGACTAATTTTAATTTTTCTGAAGACAGCTTTTCCTTCTATCTGCTTGGAGTCAGGCACCTGACAAAAGCTACAAACAGGTGGATGGACCTACCCAAGTCAACCGTTGAAGCTTTCATTTATTTATCCTTGAAATTAAGATGATGTATGAGACTATCCTAAAGTATTTTTCAGGTTCATGTCTATTTTGATAAGAATTCTATAAAATGCACAAAGAAGAAAAATACAAAACTTCTAAAATTAGCGACTATTCAAGCAAGGTTCCTGCGTGGGAAGAAAGAAGCAAACCCTGGCATTTTTGGTGGGCAAAGTATAAAGTCCTCTGTGCTAGCTCTGCAAAGATAAAGACAGCAGTGAAGTATAACAGTGAAGCTGAGCTCTGTGGCATTTGGATACTGACATGTGATTGTTTATTTGCTATATTTTTTTCAAACTGAATGAATAATGAATACCAAGGTATTGCTGTGAACTCTTATCAGGTTGATATGACTATATAGTAACCAAGGCTGGGGTACCATGATTTAGGGGGAAAAGAATCATAAGATACAATTATGTTTCAGATATTATTTGCTGGGAAGTAGTTTTCTTCTAATTTTTATTTATTTATGTATGTATTTATTTGTCTTTTTGAGACAGGGTCTTGCTATGCAGTTCAGGCTGGCTTTGAGCTCACTTTGTGGCCCAGGGCTGGTCTCGAACTCAAAAGATCCTCCTGCCTCAGCCTCCTCAGTGCTAGGATTAGCTTCCTCAGCCTCCTCAGTGCCTCAGCCTTAGCCTCAGCCTCCTCAGTGCTAGGTCTTGAACTCAAAAGATCCTCCTGCCTCAGCCTCCTCAGCTACGATGTTGGGCTTGGAAGTAGTTTTTTAAGTATCTCCGGAGGTCAAAGAACATGGATGGCTGGTTCAGTTACTTATAACTCCATGAACCCTAGCATTCTTGTTCTTCTGATCTTTAGACCACTGGTAAAGGACCAGATGTAGGCGGTCCCTTTGCGGAGGTAGAGCTCATCATTGATGTAGTATGTGTCGGAGAGCAGTGGGCAGTAGCAGGCATCTATGGTTCACATTTTATTTTACTTTCTCAATACTACCTTAACTGTCCTGTGGGAAATTGTCTCTTCCACCAGTTCATCTGGATTAGATGTGCAGAAGAATAGGAAACTAAGGCTATTTCCCTTGAGGTTTTTCAGATATAGGCCCGTGACTCGAGCCTGACTGTTAGAATAGCTGGTTCAGAGGTCAGCAAAGGATCCAAGAGGGTCCAAGGAGAGCGATCCTCAGCCTCTCTCGCAGCAGGATCAACTGCTACGGTAAGTCTGGATGTGTAGATTTTGCCTGTTTAGAGAAAACAAAACCAGTGTAATGAAAGCACAGCCAAGATACGGGAGAAACAGTCCTGACACTCTCACGCATCTGGAGGAAAAACAGATACGATTTTAAAGAATATTTCCATTGTTGTTGCTGTTCATTTATGCATTTATTTTTTTGCCAGCTCTACTCGGGATTTATAAATATATGGGCCAAATACATTCCACCCCCCTCTGCCGTAGTTTTTAAGTCCATTTGAACTGGGTGCCTCTGCGAACCCAACTATCCTAACTATACAAGCGCTTATAAAACCAAGATAACTTCATCCTTACCGCTCACCCCATTCTTACCACGCCCTCTGAGCGCCACCCTGGGTGATGCGATGGAGCCCATGCTGGATCTTACCGCCCAATCGCCCACCTACGTGTGTACGTCGGCCGGAAGACACAGGGCAGGGATTACTCCGTCATCTCGAGGCCCCTCAGTATTAAATAGCATAGACTGGAGAGGCGAAGTAGAAAAACAAGCCCGTGGGCACCGCTGGGCCCTGCGCTGCTCCCACGTTTACTGTGGTCAGCTGCTTGGGTCACGATAGCCGCTGACGCTGTGAACTCCTGAGCATCCCCACACTTGCTGTAGTCTCAGTGGTTCTCACAAAAGTTGCAGATAGCTGCAAAAACAGTTTCATTTGTCTCTTAAAAGCAACCTTTCCAAGGCAGCATCACTGAGATCTTAAGGTAGGTTCTTTCTTTGGTGTGGGGGCGCTCAGTTCAGTTTAAGGGCAAAGGTAGTTTGTGACAAGTCAGTGGTTCCAGAAATCTCCCTGGAGGCCACCTAGCAAATGGTCATTGGAAGAGGACACAACACAGGACAAAAATCGCATGTCTCACTGAAGGGGTCGGCACGTCCCAGGGAAGCAGCTAGTGTCCAGTTGCCGGCTGTCCTGGATGAGATGCTCCTTACAGGTGGGGAGGAGAACCTCACTCGGGAGGGTAGGCGACATTCCTGGCCGTCGCCGGCCGGGCGCGGGCCTGGGGAGCCGAGACCCTAACGAGGGCGCGGCGGGAACCGGCCGCTCAGCCCAGGGGACAGCAGCAGCCCGGCAGGCGGGGCAGGGCCCGGAGCCCGGCGGTCGCGGCTACGGCAGGGGCGGGGAGCCGACCCCGCGCCCGACTCCGGCCCACCCCCGGCCCGCCCCTCGGGAAGGGCGCCGGCGCCTTTAAGAGGGCGCTCCGGTTCCGGGGGCGGAGGCGCCGCGATGCTCCTCACTTTCGGCTCCGCGCCCGCCAGCCCGCCGCAGCCGCCGCCGCCTGGCGTCCTCGTCCTCCCGCGCGGGCCGCGGCTTCCTCGGCGGCGGAGAGCCCCGGGCTATGTCCGCCAAGCTCCGGGAGGGACGCGACGGGGCGGCGCCCCCCGCCCGGCCGCCGCGCGCGGCCCGCGGCCTGAGGTGAGGCGGGCGCGGCCGGGGAGGGGCGCGGCGGCGGGCGGGGAGCGGAGTGCGGCCGCGGGCTCGCTCCCCCGCGTCGGCCGCCGGCCCGGCCTCCAGCAGCGCGGGCGGCGCGGGGCGGGCGCGGGCGCGGCGGGGCGGAGGGCGCAGCCGCCCAACTTCGCGCCGGGCCGCGCGGCTCCCGCGGCTCCGCGTGCCGGCGGTGCCTCCGGCCGGGTCCCCTCGCGCGCGGCTCGGGCTGCAGCCGCGGCCGCTCTCCGGCGGCCGCTCTCCGGCGCCCGGGGTGAGCCCCCCGCACCCCTTTTTTAGGAAACAGTTTCTCTTTAAAAAAAAAAATCCTAGCTACTTGAAAAAAGAAAAAAGAAAAAATCCTCAGCAATACATCTTTGTGAGCATTTCCCCCCGGGCTGGCCCACAATTTCAGAATGTGCCTGTACTCTTCAGTGAGTATTTCGGTCCCGGTCTCCACCTTCAGGAAATACGGTAACATACAGGTATCCCGTGGCTGAGAGCACCCCACGCCCGGGTGAGGGAGGATGAGGTTTAACCTTTTTTTTTTCTTTGCTTTTTTTTTTTTTAAACAGGATTTTCATTGGTTGTTGATGAATTTAGTTTTCATTATGTTTTAAGAACGTTCCATCTAATCTTAGGTATACTGCTTAAAAGAACTGTAACTAAAACCTTATGTTTCTTGCTTCATACAGTTTTATCCATGGGTGGAGTACGTAATACACGTAAACATTGAATGCGCTCTGTCAGTGAAGTGCGTGTATTACACGTGTGTCATGGGAGAAGGAGCCCCATGAATTCACACTACAGGGCTCCGGCACCCTGCAGCCTCCCTGCTTGTGCCTTCTTCCTGCGTAGTGTATGTACATCCGATGTCAGCTACGCATAAAAAGTGGTGAAGTGTGACATAGCCAGACTTTTAGTGACATAGTTGGTTACATCATCCAAATCACTTTGTACAATAAAAATAGAACGTGAGAACTTATTTAAAGAAAAGCATTCCTGAGAAACCACTTTGAAGATATCAATAGTAATACAACCATTGTTAATTTCCTACCACTTTGTCTGTAACTCTGTATTGTTTGTATTGTTCTTACGCTATTTTGTAAATGGATGTCTGTTTGTTAATATATTTTCTTGCTTTAGTTTTACAATAAAATAAAAATAAAAGCATGTCATGAAGTATTTAAAGTGATGCTTCACAAACATAGGCTTTACATATAATTTGGTGTGAGAAAGTTATGTAGTACTAAAATAGAAAATAGTGTAGAAAACATGTTTTTTGCACTAGTGAAATTTTGAAACAAAACATTCCAGAATAATCATTTATATTGTAAAGTTTTGCTTAGGATATAGATTTTTATGTGAGTACATTTTGGTTGCTTTGCTGTCAAAACTAAAACCATAATAAGAATTGCATTTCTGGAAAATGTACAGCAACCTGAACACTCTTGGAGAAAAAATTTGCTTAGAAAAGTTACATACTTAAAACCCCAGCTGCAGGTCCACTGTACCTTAACTTTACTGAACTGTAGGCCAGAAGGGAAGAATTTGGGCTCTAAGGTGGATGTGACTTAGTTCCTAGAATTGTCTTGATTAATGTGGATACTTTAAATTTATGTAGGTTTATTTCCTTTGCAATAATTGTTTTATGAATGAGTTTTTTGGAAAATACATGCACACAGATGAGTTCATTTAGGCCTTATAATATGAATCATAGCTTGTTACAGATAACATCTGTGTCAGTCATCTAACTGTCTAGCACAGGGAACACCATTCAAAGGCCTGTGCACTAAGAACAGCAGGTCTAAAAGATCAGAAGTGAAAAATAGTTCTTGTTAGGCCTTGTCATCTTTCAACATTTTAGTCCCAATCAGTTAAGTAACAAGCTATAGTTCATATTATAAGGCCTATATAAACTCACGTGTGTGCATGTGTCTATTTCCCAAAAAAAACTCATGGGCTGTTTCGTTCACTGTTGGACCACTTAATCACATCTCAGGGCCAAACCTACTGTATTTCAGCGTATGTATGAAAATTAGAAATGAAATGAATAATCTATTAAGCTGATTTTTGCTTTAGTTAGGTCTTTACCAGAAATGTTCTTACATTTGCTACAAATTCCCTTTGCTGCAGGTGGCACCCCCACATTGTTTTTGGAGCTGTGACATGTATATTGAGAGTGAATTCTTAGATTATTTGAAACTCAGTAATGATTTTTAGAGCTTATGTCACTTTACTCGTTGAAAAATAACATTTGAGGTGCTTGGTTATGAGCCTGAGTGTATAGACTTTTGAAGTGAATGGGATCTTGGTCAACTAGTTTCGGTTTCATGGGAATTTTCTGTTTGAGGTCAGATATGCCCTTAATGTGAACTGGATGATCCACAAAATCAGTACCTTTGCGACCACAAGACATGAAGAACATTCCACATAATTTGTAGTGTGGGCAGCCCAGTGTGCTTTAGGGTTTCGTTGGCTTGAGGCAGTGTGCCATGCTTGTGAAAAAAAATGGTTTCTGAAGCTGATGGCAAGCTGTTTCAGTCTGAGTTTGACATATAGAATAAAATGGCTGTTTGTTTCTATGCCAATAAATATGGACAGGATTGTGAAAAACAGTTTGTGCTTATTTCTGTTTGTATGACAGAAGATTCAGAAAAACTCAAGAGTGAAACTCTCATATACTGGATAACTCATTCATAGTCACTGTAAATGTAAAGAAGAGTTGGACAGACGGATTTCAACATAGCTCTCTGGCCTTGGGCAAGAGAGTCTACACTTGCAATTAGGAGCCGAAGCTAATGGCTTCCTGTTGAAATTAATAATAGTGCTGTTATTTTCAATAGTTCCTTTGAATGATAGTGTTAAAGAAATTACATTCTCCTAAGCTCAACTTAGATTTAAAAATTTCCCAGCCAAATACGTACCAATTACCTGGAGTATATATGAATTGATTCTTATGTAATTTTCAGGTGAAATCATTGTGGGTCCTTTTAGTCATATGCTTTACATATCTTTTCATATTATTATTATTATTATTTTTTTGGTGGTGGTATGGGGATTGTACACAGGGCCTAGTGCAAGTACTCTTATCACTGAGCAACATCCCTGGCCCATATCTTTTTAGGAGTTTTGACCACAACTTCTTGGTTAATTTCTTTTTCTCAATTTATTTAGCTTAGTTTGTGTCATTAAAACATTCAAAAAACAACTTTAGGCAGTTCTTTCATGTGGAAACTTCTAAGGATCTGCCTTGAGGGTACTGGTGCAGAAGGTACAGGTAATATTCTAGAGGTAACTTTTCAAAGGGATGGTTTGCACTGGGTTTTATTTAAAAAAAAAAAAAAAAAGCAATTCTATAAATGGATTTAGAGAAAGAACATTTGCAGAAATTTAAGGAATTCTAAAGTTTGGATCATAGAAGGGTTTCCACTGAAAATTCCCCCAAGGACCCATTAACACCTGTGCCAGGTGTTTGGTCTGCACCTCTGGGTGAGGCTGTCTGCTGTGAGTTTTTGCTCTAGGTTGGTCCTGCGTGGGTGAGGGTACAAATGGAGTTGGGTTGGGAAGGGGCTATTCTGTGCATAGCATTCATTGCTTTCCAGAGAGAAATACCTTTCCCGGAGTATTGACTTATAAGGAAATCAATTTTTCCATTTTTAGCTTATTTATTCCTTTTTGTTCAGGTTGTGTATAGTCTACCTACTGTATTTTGATTAAAATGACATAAGCCATGATGCCATCTAAAATTTTACACTGTCTAGCATGAGTAAGAAGTCTGTGTATAAATTCTCACAGCCTGTTCCCGCTCAGTACTTCTCATGCTCTTTTTCAATACTTGGTTCTTCAATCGTGTATTATGAAGTTTGAATTTAGGGTTTCCCTGTTTTCTGTAAATTGGGTCAATTCTTTCCTATTTAAGGTTTAATGATATTGGTAACTTTTCCGTTTTGTTTTTGTATTTCATGTATAGTTGCCACTGTAGGATTTTTAAATCTGTATTCTCCTGTGATAATAGATATTTTTTCTTATTATGGAAATGATACATGTTCATTACCAACAGTTTAAAAATCCAAACAAGAAAATTTAAAAAGGAAAGAGTTATGCTGAGATAACAGTTGTTAGCATTTGGTTATATATTTATATAAGCCCCACTTTTCGTGTAATGAAATGGTGTGCAGCATTTTAAATACTGGATACTGTTGTCGGTATATACTGAGGATACACCATAATACCAGGTTCTTCCCTTATGCTTTTGCTGCTGTACATGAGTGACTGTCTTCCAGCTCAATGTTTTGGTTATTCTCTTTGAGTAAAGCTCTAGAATTAGAATTTTTTGAGGAGATGTAAAAGACACGGATGTTTTGTATTGGCCTCAAAGCACTTGATTATTTCTAATATAAAATCCGTAGACCTAATTGGTCTTCCATGTTGACCTTCTATAGTTTTTTTTTTTTTTTGGTTAGTGTAATATGAAAGACTTACATCAGCTTCAGATAGGATTTGAACCCAGATGTGACTAATTAATATTTCGTTCAAATGAAACTCTAACTCTAGATGTCTACAAAATACAGTTTCAACCCAAAACTATTGTTAGTGTTCAGTTATATTCGTCAGTGCCACTTCCAGCTGAACACATACAGCAGTTGGGAGTGTGCCTCGAAAATGTTTTCTCTTTTTCAGTTTTAGTCTCCTTTACTGTATTCCTGTCTGACTTTCTGTCCACACATTTTGATGTGTGTATGGTTGCTACGTGACAGGATGCATGAATATTGTGTCCTATGTAGTCATGTCTATAATTTAAAAATAGTTTGTCATCTGCCTCTGCTGCCAGCACCTAGACTTTAACATTTAAAATAAATTTGGGAGGATAAAATGTACAGAATTCAGCTTGAACTTTCTTTACATGTGTGTGTCTGTGTCTATGTTTTTTATCTATATCTTTATTTCTTTTCTTGCTTTCTGTCAGTAATACAAGATTAGCCAGAAATTACCTTTTGAAACCGTAGCATTCTGGCTATCGCAAAACCATGTGTTTACTTCTGTCTAGGAACTAGAGATATAAAATGTCCAAAAGGTAGAAGGATGTATGTGACGACATAAGGACTAATGATTAGATATACAGAGAAATTCTTTTCTTCATTTGTAGACCTGAAGATTGTCTTTAGTTATCAAACATGACCCTAAGGAATGCAGCCATATTTGTGTTTTCCATGAACATTTTTCAATTTTGAAATTGAGTACTGACAGTGGAACAGTATAAGAAAAACACACACAAACACACAAACTTTTATTTTCTGAGTTATTCTTTTTCTCAAACGTTATATTTGTCACTATTAACATATTTCCTCCTTTCTCCATCTCAATCTTAAGTTCTGTGTTTCCTTAGTACTTGGTGTTGCCCTGTGTTTAAGCACTTTAAGACAGAGGGTTTTTTTTTGTTAACTAGCTCAAAGAGCTATCTATATGTTTTGTCATGGAATAGGGTAGCTATGGATGGACTGAACAGGCAGAGTTTCTTCATAAGGTCTTGTAGATGATCACTGTTTACAGGAAATATCAGAATTTTTTTGGAGCTGATTTTATTTTTTAGTTTTTCTTTTAATATTTATTATGAAGTTTACTACACATATAAAAGTAAAGATAAACTTAGGAGTTTAAAAATTCAATATCGATGAACCTATGCTAGTGTTAAAAAAATATACTTAGAGACCTTCTGTCTAACTAATTCCTTACACAGCGGCAGCTCTTGCTTGTATACCTATAGCAGCACAGTTTTTAGTTTGGTTTTTGAACTTTATCAGAATGGAATTATACTATGTACACATACTTTTATGATTGATTTATTTGCTCACCATGCTTGAAGGTATTGTTTCCCATTATATCGTTTTAATCTGTTAAAATCATTGCTGCATCTGTGATAGCTCATTTTTCCTTTAGATGTTGCTGAATTGTGTTCTTTCTTTCCTTCTTCAATCTTGAAATATGTCATTTCTTTTCATCTTTTCAAGGAATAAATTTTCTGCTTTACCTGTTTCTAGCTTATTCATTTTTATGCTTTTTCTTTCTGCCATGGTTTTAGTTTTATTCTGTTCTACTTTATTTTTTTAGGTTGGGTGCTAACTACTCAATTGTGTCTTTATTTAAAAACTGTACCTTTCCTTCAAATCACCACTTTAACTGCTTATGAGTTTTTTCTTTAAATTACATAGTTCTATATAATCATTTTCTATGATTTTTTTTGATCCAGGATTTCTTGAGAATGTTGTTTCTTAATCTTCAAATATATGGTGTTGTTGATTTCTAACGTACTTGTGAAATGGTATAAGTATGTGGTCTGTATTCTGTCAGTTCTTTGATGCTTGTTGAGGTTAGTTTTATGGGAAATGGCAAGTGTTCTGATTTAATAACTATTCCATGTGTAGCTTATAAATAATGCGTATTCTGAAGATTCTGGGGGTAGTATTTCACATGTATTTATAAGATGGAAATTTTAGTTGTGTTGATAAAATCTTTGTACATATTGATATTTTTATCTGCTTAATCCATTAGTTACTGAGAGATTTTAATGATGTATTAATCATTTGTATCTGGATAGTTAATGTTTTGCCTTATGTATTTTGAGCTTTGTTTTTAGATACAATTTAGATGTTTTAATATTTTTGCGGTACATTAAACCTTTTTATCATATAACTTTCTATATATCTAAGAATTTTCTTTAACTTACAGTTTTTTCTTTGATAGTAATAAAACAATATAGGGTTCCCTATAGACCATTATTGGTATGATATAATTTTCTCTTCTTTTTGTTAAGTTGGATCTATGCACTTATGTTTTTAGATGTGTCTGTTGTAAATCACAGGTAGGCATTTGTATTTGACTGGAAAATTTAGTCTCTGTAGTTAGAATGAAGACTGATTCATTTGGATTTATTTATTATATATTTTCTTTTTTTTTTTGTACTGGGAACCAAGCTCAGGACCTTGCATCTGCCAGGCAGGTGCTATGCCATTGAGCTATATCCCCGGCCCTGTTATATGTTTTCTATTCTGCTTTGTCTGCATCTTTTTCTTTTCTTTCTTACCTTCTTTTAACTAGATTCCCCTCTTCTCTCTTTTTACTATTCTTTTTGATTATTCAAGCGCTATATTAGCCTTCTCATTTCTGAACACAGCACCTGACACCCACTGCTTAAAGGAAGAAAGGTTTATTTGAGTGAAGGGGATTCAGTGCATGGTCAACAAGCTCTAAGGCAGAAACATCGTGATGGAAGGGTATGAGTGCAGAGCCTCTCAGTTCACGGTGACTGGAAAGAGGGCAGGGAAACAGTGCCGGGCCGCGTGGGGAGGGAGCGTAGCCTCTGTGCCCCACCAGGCACACCCAGGGGCATTCACTACTCACCTGCTGGGAACTTCTTTATCCAGCAACGTTCACATGTCAGGATTGTTGGTGACAAGAGTCAAACGGACTGGCTGTAAGCTCTACATCTGTATTTTTAGTGGTTACCAGATAATTTTATCATGAACACTCATTTTACCTAGTATACAGTTAATCGGTGTGTTTGCCTTTATTATAGTATTGAATTGTACTCTCCAAAATTTATATATTAAAGCCCTAACCCCCAGTTTAACTGTGTGTGGCACTGTCCCTCTCTGCATGTGCTGATCTCTCTGTCTTCTGCATGGACATCAAGACATGAATTTCAAAGACATATGTGTCTACAAACTAGGGAAAGTGGTCTCACTTGACACTTTGATGTTGGGCTTCTAGCCTCCAGAATTGTGAGAAATTAAATTTCTGCTCTTTAAGTGTCCAGGTGTGTGTGTATGTATGTTTAAAGGCAGCCTTAGCTGACTAAAACAACCTCCTTTGAAAAAATTTTAATTCCTAAGAATTTATTAATTCTAGGAATCCCACAAACCCACTTCTAGCTTACATGTGTCATTAAGGTAGAATATTGTAGTGCTAGCTTGGTTTTTCTCTCATAAGTTAGACATTTATTATATATAATGCCTGTTACATTTAACCATGTATTTATCAAATCTTTTCTCACTATTATTTCTTGTGTATTAGGCCTTCGCTCATGAGTGATTTTCTTTGTTTCTTTGTTTCTTTTTCTTTTTTCTTTTTGAGACATGGTCTCACTATGTAGTACTGGCTGGCCTTGAGCTTACTTTGTAGTGCAGGCTGGCCTCGAAGTCGCAATGATCCTCCTGCCTCAGCCTTTCAAGTGCTAGGATTACCGGCGTGTGCCAGTACACCCGGCTTTCCTTTTCTTTCTACCTGACAAATATTCTTTACTTTTCCTTTATTTTGTGTGTGAGAATGTGAGGGTATATATGTGTAAGTCTATGTGTGTGAGAGAGAGATTTTTTTTTTTTGTTGTGATAGTATTTTTAATTTACCTTTTTTCTTGAGAGAGATTCTCTGGGTATTCTGTTTTGACAGTAAATTACTTGCAGCACATCAAAAATATTATTCCACTGTCTTCTGAATTTTATTGCTATTGAGAATTTAAGCTGTCAGGCTCATTTTGTTTCCTTGTTAGAAAATCTGTGTTTTGTAAACTCAAATTCTGTCTAAGACCTTTTAAAGACACTTTCTCTCTCCTTATATATAAACTTGAGGTTTGAGTATTTTACTGAGTGATGCCACGCCCAGAAGTTATCTTAAGTTCTTTTTTTCCTATTTAATTTCAGCATAAGTATGTAAAAGGAGAAATTTACATTTGGTCCATTAGCTATTAGGCAAATCTGCCTTTTGTCCATGTTGTTGCGGTGGTTCTTGCTGCTGTTGAGTGTACACATGAATACCATTCCTGGTACCAGTCACCCTCTCAGGAGTCATTTCTCCTAGGAGAAACCAAATGAAAAGGGACCTGAGGGAGGTACAGTAAGACTGGAAAAATGCCAGGTAAGAATAAGCAATGGTGTTTATGTAGCAAACTTTAGTGCTTTTTCTTTTTGTTTGAGGAAATTGAAGAATTGTACTTCTGACTGGTTGACACTGGGCCAGTGAATTGCCCATGGATGTTTGGATTTACCAGTCCTGTCAGTCACATCAGCATTTCGTGAACTTGGAGAGCATTTACTGATGCTTTCACTTTTGAGCAGAGGACGAGAGGACCAGCAGCAGATATCTTACTGAATGGTAGCAGCACTTAAAACACTATCAGTGGGAAACCCGGGAACAGACAACACAACTTTTCCCAGACCCTTTCTGCCTTGTGAGTTTGTGAAACTTGAGAAATTGTTCTCTGATGTTTAGAATACTGCTGCTTTATATTTTTAGGAGTTCAAACTGAATATTGCCAATTTTCTTTAAATGCTTTCTTTGCTAAGGCTTTTTGAGGGAAGATGAGCAGGGTTTAGATTGGAAGAGTATATAGAGTGCTTTGCATTTGCAATGACAGTTTTGTAGCCCATTTTTTAGGAGCAGTTTTTTCCCACTTTTTGATACTCAGCCAGCTTGGTTGAATACACTGAAATTTTGAAATAGTAGAAATAGCATTTAGAAGCAGTATTTTTATATATGAACGTTGTTTAATGACAGAATTTAGTAGAGAGAGCCCTGCAACTGGTGAGGTTCCAAGAAACATTGAATAGTCTTGAATTTAAAATTGTCAACATTTCATTTCAACTTTTTTTGTGGTCATGCATCTTGTAAAGTTTTTCTCATGTAGTAAAAGACTCCAGCTTTTGGTCTTTATTTTCTTTTTTCTCTTACTCTTCATGGTCTACACTATTTCTTACCCATTCCTTACCAAAAGATAAAGCAAACTAACTCTGAAATAAGAAAATAGTAGTTTTTAGGTTATAGATTCATTTTGCTGTAACCAGACTGTCTTGCCTGGTAGATCATGCTATGAGCTTTAGAGACAGTGTGAGATTTAGAGAATGTTGTACTAACATATGGGTACATGTAAGTGATAAGTTGTGTTTCTACTCTTGGAGCATGCTTTTCTTCACAGCACGTACGCGCTGAAGAGCAGTGTTGACTCATTCTCAGAAATAATAGCAAATCTGTTTTGACCTAGATTCACTGCCATGATCAAAATAACTGGATAAATTGGGAAGATTCTGAAAAATGTAAAGGTCAAATATAAAATTAAAGCCAAACATCTCTGAAGTAACAGTTTGATTTTAGTATTGAAAGTGGCCACCAGGTAAAGACAAAGGAAATTCTGACCGTCTTGGTGGTTGTTGTGTGTTTAAGTCTTCATTCACAACTAGACCTGTAAGTTACCTAAGATTGGGAGAAACACCTGTTTTGTTTCCACTGAATGCAGTGCTTATTCAGAAGTTCACTTAGTGCAGATGTTGAATGTAGATTGAGCATCCCGTTGTGAAAATTGAAAGTCCAAAATGCTTTGAAATCTGAAACTTTTTGAGCTTAGTGAAGACAGTGTTTTTGGGACTTAAGAGCATATGTGATTTCAGATTTCACAATACTTGAAAACCTGAAAGGTTCAAAATTTGAAACCCTCTGATTTCTTAGCATTTTGAATAAAGGATACTTAACCTATACTTTTTTGGTACAGGACATGACTTTAAAAAAGTATGTGAACTCCAGTTACATAAGAAATAACAGCAAGAGTCCACTGATAGCAAAGTATCAAATTAGAAAGTTCCTGCACAGCAAAGGAAACAATGAACAGGAAAAAGACAACCTACAGCAAGGGGCACATTTTTGTCTGCAACAGTTCAGGCAAAGAATTAATATCTAGAGTATGGAAAGAAATAAAAAATATTAGATGACACAAAATAAAAGACATAGCCAGGAAATGGACAACTGAAACAAATAGACACTTCTTGGAAGAAGAAATTCAAAGAGCCAAATAATGAGATGGGACTGGGCGATGGGATAAGAACTGAGAGACTGAGGGAAGCGGGAGAGGAGAGGGAAGTGAGACTTGGTAAATGGAGGAGACTGTGAAGTGCTGTGTGCTTGCACCAAACTCCTTTGAGGCATGTGATCACCATCTACTACAAACATGTATAAAAATACATACATACACCTACATACATATGTGTATATGTGTGCATGTGTGTGACGAGGTCCAAGAGATCAAGGGATACAGAAAAGGAGAGAGAAAGGCGGGGGTTAAAAAAAGAAAACAATACATACGTGCCAACTCCCCATGACGAATGTGCTACAAGCATGAACCAATTAAAAAAAAAGAATAAGGTGACAAAAATTATATGAAGTGTTCAATATCACAGCCATTAGAGAACTGCAAATTAAAACAATTACAAAATTTTATCTCATGCCAGAAAGAATGGCAGTCATCAAAACTTCAAATAATAACCTGCTTGCAAAACTGCGGTGACAAAGGAACTCTCCAACATTACTGGTGAGAATATAAAATAGTACTGCTATTATGGAAATCACTGTGGGGATTTCTCAAAGAACCAAAATAGAAATCCCATTTGACCCAGATATTCGTCTTCTAGTCATCTTTCCAAAAGAGTTAAAGACATCTTTTAAGGTTATACGTGCAAACCAGTGTTTATAGCAGCACGACCCGTAATAGCTAGATCTTGGAAACAGCCTATATGTCTATCAACAGACAAATGGATAAAGAAAACGTAGTGCCTATACGTGAAGCAATACTACTTGGCTATAAAGAGGGATAAATTTGAGCAATTTGTAGGAAAATGGATACATCTTCAAGCCATTAAGTAAGTGAAATAAGTCAGACACGTAAATTTAAATACCGTATGGTTTGTATAATTTGAAAAACCCAGTATATCAGTGAAATACAGAAGAAAACGAAAGACAGATGGGGAGATGGGAAGATAGATCTCTTGCAAGTGGGAAGGAGAGCAAAAGAGCAAAAGCTGGAGGCTGGGAGGTAGGAAGGGAGAGAAAGGGCCAGGAAAGGAATTAAGATGTGTTGTGCATGTGGACTCACTGCCCACAATGAGTGTAACCATGTGTCGGAGTCGGGGAGAGGTGGGGAAAGGAAAGGAATTAAAAAATTAAAAGAAGATGTGTTAAGTACTTCTTTATATCGTGTACGGCAAGCCATGCACTAATAAAACAGTGTAAGTGAAGGTAAAAAGTGAATCAAAGATTTATGTTATATATGTGGAGAGAATGATAAAATGGAATCAGAGCAAGGTATGCAAATAAAGGCAATTTCAGTTGGCATGTGCTGTCAGAATTTCCTTTGTCTTTACCTGGTGGCCACTTTCAACACTAAAATTAAGCTGTTATTTCAGGGATGTTTGGCTTTAATTTTATATTTGAGCTCTACATTTTTGAGAATATTCCCAAGTTATCCAGAGTTATTTTGATCATGGCAGTGAATCCAGGTCAAAACAGATTTGCTATTATTTCTGAGAATGAGGCAACACTGCTCTTCCCCAATCTCATGTTGACGTGGCATACAGGAGCAAAATGATCTTTAGTTCTGTGTGTTTCTCTTGTAATATTTTCTAGCTTCCCATGTAAAAATTTAGTAATTCCATATTTCCTCTTGTGTTCATTATTGGAATTTGCTGTGGTATTAAATGATACCTACATATCACAGTACCAAAGGGATAAGGATCACACTTAGGCAGTGATTTGAGGCTTCTGATGACATTGTGAGGTGGATTGGTGGGGTAGGAAGTTTACCAGATGTGTCCGTATTGTATTGTACTAAGAGGTTATGCTTAGTAACCATCTCAGGTGGAGATGCGGGCTATGTGGGAGGAAAGAGGAGACCATGATGTGTGCGTGTGTGTCCTTGTTTTTGGTGGAAAACACGTCGTGTGTGAACATCAAACAGCTAGCCCAGTGCCTGGTACATGGCTGGTGCCTGAAACATGCTTGTGGAATTGACTTGGCTGGAGATCTCAGGGACAGTCACAGTCAGCAACAAAAAGTGTTATGAAGAACACTTAAGCTGTACAATAAACCAGGCATGGTTGTAGTAGAATATTTCTAGAAGTTCTGGTAAGGAATATAAAGACTTCCACCAAGAAAGGTCAAGAGCAACTGCATCACTCTGGAGAGTGATAACCTCAAAGTGAAAAACAGGTTTTAAATTTAGTTTGGAGTGAGATATAGAAAGATAGTCAGTTGCAAGGGGGAGGAATGTGATCCTAAGTGTCGTTAAAGTTTTGCTATTGTAGAGGACACTTTTTTTCCCCTGATCTAAGTAAAACTGCTTGCTCATATTTATTGAGCACTGTGTCGTACTTTGAATTTGCTGTCTCATTTAATCCTTATAGCAGCATCATGAGCTAAGGTCGTCATCTCCATTTACCTGATGGGGTACTTGTGGACCTGAGGTTAAGTGACCTACCCAGTGACGCAGACACTCTGACCACTGTGGAGAGGGGCACAGTGAGCATCTGGAAGAAGTACTTGGACGTGCTCACTGTATGGATTATTGTAAACCTGACTTTTTTTTTTCCAGTACCGGGGATTGAACTTAGGACCTAGTGCTTGCCAGGAAGGAGCTTATTCCACTGAGCTATATCCCTAGCCCCGAAACCTGACTTTTTATTCCCTCCATAGAACATGCCAAAATCAATTATATTAAATGCAACAGAGAAGAGAGTAACAGCATTTTTAGAAGAAATACAGGTTCAGTGGTTGAAACGTTTAGCTTTGATTAAATAATTTTAAGGCCTGTGGGACTTGTGCCAATTTTGTTGCTATTAAAGAGAAATTAAATATCTAATCCTCACAGAGATAGGCTTGTGGAACAGATCGGTTCCAGAGTTGCTGAGGGGACAAGTTCAAGAGGAGGGGAGCAATGAGGGGAGGGAAAGAGGGTGGAGAAAGAATTGAGATGTTATGTACATTAACCTGTGCCCCACAAGGAGTGTAATCATTTCGTGATGTAAACATGCTAATAAAATATAAAACTAAAACAAAAAAGTGGAGTAGCAATCTGAGCTGTACTGAGAAATTCAGACAGGCCCCAAAGCTGAATTTAAAACACAAAAATTATTTTCTTTTTCTTTTTTTTCTTTTTTTATTTTAAAGAGAATATAAACTCGAATAACACAAAAACAATAAGGAAATACACAAATTTTTATTTTAAAGAGGAAAAAACCCCACTAAAAACAATGATACAAAATTTCAAACCAGGGTAGTGGTATAGCTATGTTAACTATCTTTTGTGTATGTGTGTGTGTGTGTGTGTGTGTGTGTGTGTGATATATATACATATTATAGTATGGGGTTTTGCAAGGGGAACAGTACAATATAGAGCATAATAATCTTACTATAAAATAAGATTATAATAGTCACCTACAGAGTCACATACAAAAAGAGTGCAGGAAATCTGTCCACACACCGAAGACCAAAGAATCCAGCTGAGGGCCAGGATCCCACAGCAATGTCCTGCATGAGTCCAGCTAAAGACCTAGAGCTCCTAACAATGCCCTCCTCCCCCCCAGTGAGTCCAGCTGGAGGCCTAGACCCCATGACAATGCCTCATGCAGGCAGGTTTCACAGATCTGCTCTGGGAAAGCCCCAAGGTCAGTGGTGAAAGTTAGAAAGTATGTGCCAGCGGGATGAAGGATCTATGTTAGCAGGCTGAGGGGTCTTCACTGGAGCCAGGAAGCAATGCTCAAAGTAAGAACCAGAGCTCCCTTGAAAGGCACCACAGCCATCCTCAGCAACAGTGAGGTCCTGAGCTCCTCCCATGATAACAGCCGTACTCCTGTCAGGAAAGCGAGCGCAGCAAGCTTCTCCAGGAGACTGAGCAGTGCACCATCTTCCCCTCTGGAGCCAGGACGTAATGCTCAAAGCAAGGACCAGAAGTTCCCGAAAATGAACTGTAGCCATTCCCAGTAACACCAAGGTCCCAAGCTCCTTCAATAGTGAGAAGAGCTGGTTCATCAGGAAGGCCAGTATGACAAGGTCCTCCAAGAGACCCAAAGCAGCCCTAGGAAAGCCAACAGCTCCAACAGCTCCCAATAGCTTCTAAACATCTTCCTTTCCTATTCTTTTCCTTTTCTCTTTCTTCTTTTCTCCTTCCCCGCATCCCAGTTTATCTTTCCTTTTGAACAGTTTCTTCCCATTTCCCAAAATCTGTTGTACCTTTTGGCTCTGATTTAGCCTTTCAACTTCTTATACTAGGGAGACAATGTGACATTTACACATGTGAGACTGATTTATTTCACTAATGAGTATGGTCCCTAGTTGCATCCAATTACCTATAAAAGTCTCAAGTTTATCCTTCTTTATAGCTGAGTAGTACTCCATTGTATAAAAATACATCTTTTTTATCCATCCCTTGCTTGATGGGCATTTGTTTCCAAGATATAGCTGTGACAAACTGTGCTGCTCTAAACATGGGCACATATACATTGCTGTGGTATGATAAGGCGATTCTTGTGAAATAATGAAAATAATCAAGATAAGAAGGTATTTGGAGTTTTGTTTAGTAGCTTTTGTGCTTTTCTATAACACTGCATTGATTTTGATTGGGTGTTTGTGGGAACCAGAAAAGTAATCCAGAGTAATACTCATATGAAGACATAGACATGGTTTTTAGATTACTCAGTAAGTAATTGTGAGAAATATGGGGTACTTTAATGTAGTGACTACTTAAATTTTGTGTTTTGGGGAAAACAAAATTGTGTTTTTCTCATAAGGCTTTATGCCACATTTCATTAAGTTTTAGCCATTCTGTTGAGTGTCTTATTGAGTTTCATTTGTATTTCCCTTATGAGTGGTGAGGGAAACACCTTTCCCTATGTTGTGGCTGTTTGCTAGCCTATTTGGTTGTCTTTGTGAAGTTTTTGTTTAATTCTTTTATTCCTGTTTTTAAAACTGGGTTGTTTGGTTTCTTATAAATTTGTTGGCATTTGAAAGTACCTATTTTCAAGTTATGAATCCTTTGTCATTTGTGTGATTGCCAGGGTCTTCTGTTTTATCACTTTTCTCTTCTCCTGATGATGCTTTCTGGTTAACTTACCAGCTTTTCCACTTCAGCAGGCAATTGCGTTGATGTCCTACTTGTATCTTAGAAACTTAAACTTGAGGCTAGCATTTGGTCAGTAGGAGTGCTCCCCAGCTGGTTGTCTGTGCTCGTATCAGGCGTGGAAGTCCTTCAGCAGTCATTTGTGTTCCCACCCCTGTGTCACCCCTGACTCCAGCTTCACCCCCTCGAGACACTGCTTAGCTCCTCAGCTTCACAGCTGCCTCTTTCACTCAACTTTCAATCCTCTTAGTGCTTTTAAGCCGTTCAGCTGCCACTTTTTCAGGCTTTTAGCTTTTCAGCTGCCTTGAGAAAACTTCTGAGCTGGCATTTTGGAATGGACTCTTGGCTTCTGGGGAAACTCATCACCCATCACAGAGGTACCTTAATTTGTTATGCTACTTCTCCGAGCTCTTGACCGCCCCAGCTTTTGGTATCTTGTAGGTATCTCCGAAGAGGTTTAAATATGATCCTGCTTCCTTGATTGTTTGTAGTGGGAGTGTTGGTCTGCACTAGCTTGATTGTCTTTGCTGGAGAAGTCTTTTGCAATGTCTTTTAAGGTTGTTGATGTAGCTTCTGAATTACTATTAGGTTGCATTTCCATAGGTGGATTGTTCGTTTCCTGGGATTATTTGAATCTTTATAAGATGGAAGTTGAAAATTTACTGGATAAAAATTATTGCATATTAATTTTAATTTTTACTCCAGTGAGATTGAACACTATTTCAAATGATGGCCCTCATCTGTTAATATACATTGTTTTTCTTGGATTTTAATGTGTTTGTGTCACGTTATACTAACAAGAATTTGTGCAGCTGTAGGCAAAGAGTTACTACATAATGAACTTCAAAAATAATTAGCTTTTTGTATTGATCTTTATAAAGTTTTAATACTGTTGAAGGTAAGGGTTATATATCCTTTTCTATTGTTTTCTTTCATGGTATCTGGTGCATGGTACATTCAATAGTAACGTGAAAGAGATTGTATTAATAAAAGTATTTTAGACACAAGAGCAGGAATCCTTGAAGAGTGTTTCCTTATGCCTTGCTATATGCACTGATTAATCAATATGAAGATCTTGTCTAGTATTAATTTACATTATTTCATTTACGATTATGGCTTCTGGTCTGTGGTCCTAGGGCATTTCAGTTTTTTATGTTTTAGATTTATCGAGGTATGATTGATATATAAAAACTTACATGTCTTGCATGCATTTAAAGTATACATTGTAACGGGTTTGCATATATGCATACACCCATGATTCTGTCACTACAACCAAGACACTAAATTTATCCATCACCTCCAAAAATTTCATTTTGTGTTTTCGTGTGTGTGTGTGTGTGTGTGTGTGTGTGTGTGAGTAGAATACTTAGCATGAGTTCTGTTCCCCTACCATGTTGTTAACTATCACACTCTGTTGTACAGTAGATCTTTAGAACCTATTTGTCTCACTTAACTTGCATAACAAAGAATTACACATCTCTGTCCCCTGTCCCTGGTAACTATTAACATACTCTCCATTCTTGAACTTCATTTAGCTTTAACCAAGTGTTTATATTCAAAAGATCAGCCAGACAATTGAGTTTTTAGTCAGTTTTATGAAAACTGTCTGAGGATGAGGGACAGTGGAATTTTCCTGTATTCGTTACATTTTGGCTCTTTTATTGAGGAAGTATAATTTATAGAAATGTCCTTGTTTTAGTCACTGCCCCATATTTATTTTTGGTCATTTCATCAATTCTGCACAAAACACAATGTCTGCTTTCATGCTGCCTCCGTGCCTCAGGAAATGGTGTTCTGAAGAAAGGTGGAAGCCTTTGGGGATGGCTGATGTAAAAATAAGCCTCAAGGTGTTAGACCAAGGCTGTGGTCCAGGTCCAGTGACATTTTAACATTGTGAAATGCTGTATTAGTGAAATAAAAATGTCTTTACTGCCTAGGGTGATGAGAAAGGCAGAAAAACATTTTGATAAGAATGGGAACTTTGGAGCTAGGCCGCCCTAAATTCCAGGTCTCACTTTCCTCCAAGTCCTGGAATTGGAGCTGTGTCCTGTCTGAACCTCCATCTGTACATCTTCAAAATAAGGAAAAGTGTTTCTGCCTTTAGGCTGTTTCTTCAGGGTATTTTAAAGACTGGTACATACTGAGTGTTTAAGAAATAATAAGTATAGTCACTTCTTAATTTTTTGTTTTCATATTCTGGAATAAGACTTTTCCTCCTTAATGTGATGGTGATTCACTGACTAGAGCCTGGTTACCTGAGTTATAATCCTAGGTTTTCTATTTAAAGGCTGTGTGAACTTGAGCAGGCTGCCTATTTTCTTTTTAGTTCAGCTCCCTCATCAAAAAATTGGCACAGTTATGATGCCCGTCTTCTAGATGTTAATCACATTGATACTTATAGTGTAGAGTAATATGGCTATTATGAAAGCACTAAGTGCTTGATAAAATTAAATACCCCAAACCAGCATTAACTGGCTACTGTTTATTTCTAAAGATAATGGGCATAGTGATGGGACAGGAGGCAGCATTCTTATGTATGACATGATGGACCACAGGTTAGAGAAATGGTACATTGTAATTTAGTGAAGTGAAAATTGGCAACTGTGATACCAGCACAAATTTATATGGCTGCTGTAGATAAGTAAGAATCATGGAGATTTTTACTTTTACTCACTTTTATTTCTATGGTTTCTGTTGACTTTCTACTATTAGAAAAGAGACCAACAGGGAAAAGAATGTGATTCAAGTGAGAAATATTTCTAGGGAGCACTTAACCAGCCCCCCAAAATATAGTATACTTTCTCCTTTGATTGAAATATTACTTATATATTTTATATATAATATGTATTATACTGGCATATAAAAGTTGCTAAGATATATACACTATATGTTATATGCAGATATGGTATATAGATGCCATATATTCTATATATACTGTATATCTAAACTTCACGATGAACAGGTCTTATGGAATGTTTTCTACGTGTGTTACCATTGAGTGTCATGGTGTATTTTCACCCATATAGAGAGCAATACATTAACCTAAATGTAGCTGTCCATTTTTGTTGAATTTTTATAATTTCTTTTATATTCTATATCGCAAGTAGTACCAATCTTCATGCAATAGCTGATAGACTTACGCAGATATTTACATGGAATGCTTATGGCTCAGCATTATGTTAATAACCCATAGCCACTGCTTAGAGTTAATGGTCAAAGAATAGAAGATATCTCAAACTGGGAGGGAAGACTTAAAGAATGTGTATATATCTTTAAAATGAGAAGTGAGATACTTCTTACGGCAGAGTGATTTTCCATTGCAAAATTTACAGACATTTTTTTAAACTAAAAAGAATAAGATGTGTATTCAGTAATTTTTTAGTGTGAACTCTTGAGACTACTTCCACAACTGAAAATTTTTAAGTTTACGACACTTCATTCCCATGTGCTTTCATGGGTATTTTAAGGTGAGAGAAAAAGACTCACAGTGATGTTTATGTGCAGTGAGTGGAAGAGAGAATGAATAGCTGGGCTGCCCCATCTTATTGTTTTGTCTCTGGCTATAATCCTTCTTGTGAAATAGAGTAGCCCAGCATAGTTATTCTTAAATTGAAAACTAAGGTTTCTTTTCTCAAGCAATCAAAGGTACTGTCTTGGGAGAGCTGGAACTGATGGAAGGAATGAATATGCCTCAAACAAAACCTTTGTCTTGGTATTCGAACGTCCTTCCTCTGGCCAATTTAGAATGAAGCCTAGTCCATCATCTTCACATACAGTGCTTCCTGCCATCTGTCTCATGGGAGAGACTAGCAGAAAAAGCAGAGCCATGGGTCTAGTGGCACAGGAAACCCACAGCAGCTGGAGGAAAAGGCCATCCTGGTGTTTAGAAATACACACTAGATACTGTATGAGAGGAAACACATGGTACCACAGGAGAATGGGAACAAAATAAACAGAATTAGTGGGCCTGGATGAAATGGAGATTCAAGATACATGAAACTAAAAAGGCAAAGAAAGCTTAAGGGGAGTTTAAGAGGTGGTATGTGGAAAGAACATAATATAGTAAAATAGGAAAAAAGAATAAGGAGACTTTCTTTTTTTTCTTTTAAAGGTAAAAGAACGAGAACATTAGCAAACAGACACAAAGTAGCACAAAAACAGTACAAAAACTGCATTACAGATAAGGTGACCGAATTAACAATGATTGTATTACATGTTGATAACTTCAAAGTGTACGTTCAGGGTAATGCATATAGACATACAAGATTGATCAAACAACTAATCATTGACTGTTCCTTACAATAAAGTGACATGAGACAATAGTGCAACCATGTTAGCCATCCTGCATATACATACATACATATATACATAGCTGTCCCTTCCTTTTCTCCTTCCCCTCATCCCAGTTGCTCTTTACTTTTGAGCAGTTTCCTTTCCTACCTCCTAATTTATATTCCTACTTTCAGGTTCTTACACTAATGATACAATTCGCTGTTTGCACATGCACATCTGATTTCAGTTATGAGTACTGTCTCTAATTGTGACCATTTGCCTATAAAAGCCTCAAGTTTGTCTCTCTTTATAGCTGAGTAATATGCCATTATGTAAAAATGCCACAGTTTTTTTATCCAGTCCTCTGTGGATGGACATTTGGGTTGCTTCCACGATTTAGCCATTACAAACTGTGCTGCTATAAACATGTGTGCACATATATCACGGTGATATGATGTTTCCAGATCTTCTGGGAAAATACCTAGAAGGGGAATAGCTGGGTTGAATGGGACCTCTAGACCTAGTTTGCTGAGAAATCTTCAAACTGCTCTCCACAGTGGTTTCACTAGTCTGCATTCCCACCAGCAGTGCAGAAGAGTTCCTATTTCTCCACAGCCTGGCCAGCATTTGTTATTGGTTGATTTCTTAATGCTAGCCAGTTTTACTGGGGTGAGATGAAATCTCAGTGTTGTTTTAATTTGCATTTCTCGAATGACTAAAGATGTAGAACATTTTCTCTTATATATATTTCTTTATCTGAGAAGTATGTATTCATCTCAGATGCCCATTTCTGGATTTGATCTTTGAATTTGGACAGGTTCATGTTTTTTAATTCTTTGTATGTTCTAGATAGAAGACCTTTGTCCGAGGGACAGCCAGCTAGGGTTTTTTCCCCAATTTGTGGATTTTCTTTTCATTCTGCTGGCGATTTCTTTAGATGTGCAAAAACTTTTCAGTAAGATGAGGTCCCAGCTATTGATTCTTTGAAGTGTTTCCCTTGCAGTTTGATTTTTGTTCATGAACTCTCTGCCTATTCCTGTGTCTTCAAGTTTTTTAGCTACTTTCTCTTCCAATAGATTTAGTGTTTCTATTTTAATATTGAGATCTGTGATCCATTTTGACTAGAGTTTGGTGCATGGTGATAGACTTGGTTCTATTTTCGGTCTTCAGCAAGAGGCAAGCCAATTTTTCCAGCACCATTTATTAAAGAGGCTATCTTTCTTCCAGTGAGCTTGTTTGGCCCCTTTGTCAAATATTAGGTGGCTGAGTGTATTTGTGATTGTGACTGCATCTTCCAGTGTGTTCCATTGATCCTCAGGTCTGTTTTTTTTTAGCCCATACCAGGTTGATTTCATTACTGTAGCTTTGTAGTATAATTTCAGGTCAGGGATTGTGATTGCACCTGACTTGTCCTTGTTGCCCAGGATTGCTTTTGCTATTCTGGGTCTCTTCTGGTTCCAGATGAATTTAAGGAATATTTTCTCTAGATCTTTGAGGTATGCTAATGGTAGTTTAATGGTAATTGCACTGAATCTGTACAACAATTTTGGTAGTATGGCCAGTTTCACAATGTTGGTTCTTTCTAACCATGAGCAGAGAACACTTTTCCACTTATCGAAATCTTTTTTGATCTCTTTTTTCAGAGTACTGTAGTTTTCATTGAATAGATCTTTTACTTCTTTTGTTAGATTGATTCCTAAATATTTCAGTTTCTTGTATGCTATTGTAAAAGGTATGGTTTCCTTAATTTTTCTCTCAGTTGGTTTGTTGTTTGTGTATAGGAATGCTATTGATTTTTGGATGCTAACTTTGTATCCAGCTACACTGCTGAATTTGTCAATTAATTCCAGGAGTCTTCTTGTGGAGTTTTTGGGGTTTTTCATGTAAAGTATGTCATCTGGCAGTGATAGTTTTACTTCTTCCTTTCCTGTTCTTATTTCTTTTATTTCTCTCTCTTGTCTAATTGCTGTGGCTAATGCTTCCAGAACGATGTTGAATAGTAGTGGTAATAGTGGACATCCTTGTCTTGTTCCTGACTTTGAAGTGAAAGCTTTCAGTTTTTGTCCATTTACTATGATGTTGGCTGTTGGTTTGTCATAGATGGCTTTGATCAGATTGAGGTAAAGGCCATCTATTCCTAGTTTTTCTAGGGTTTTTAACATGAATGCATGTTGGACTTCATTGAAAGCATTTTCCACATCTATTGAGATGATCATGTGGTTTTTGTCTTTGGCTCATAATTTTCATTATGATTCACTGCATTCTATTTGCTAGTATCTTATGGAGTATCTTTGCATCTATGTTCATTATGGAGATTGGCCTATAGTTCTCTTTCTTGGTTGGGTCTTCCTCTGTTTTGGTATCAGTATAATACTTGCCTCCAGAAGTGAATTAGGGAGAATTGCTTCCTTTTAAATTTCATTGAAGAGTTTGAGGAGTGTTGGCATTAAATCTTTGCTGAATGTTTTACAAAATTCTGCTGTGATTCCATCAGGGCTTGGGCTTTGCTTTGTTGGTAAGTTTGTAGTGACATTTTCAATCTCATTAATTGATATTAGGTTGTTCAGGATTTTTATATCTTCCTGGTTCAACTTTGGTAATTCATACATTTCTAGGAATCTTTCCATTTCTTCTGAGTTTTCTATCGTATGGAAGTAAAGATTCTTAAAGTAGGTATTAATGACCTTTTCAATTTCTGTAGGATCTGTAGTGATTTCATCCTTTTTATTCCTTATTGCATGAATTCGAGTTTTTTCTTTTTTTCATTAGGTTGGCTAGGGGTTTATTAATTTTTTTTTTATTTTAGAAACATAAAAGTACAAAAACCTATGGACAAACAGACACCCATTATCATAGAAAATAGTACAGTCACAACTAATCTATAGACAAGGTGATATGGTCTCAACAGTTGTTGTTGCTTTATCCATTGATATCTTCGAATTGTAGATGTATGGACCCATATACAGACATGCAAATTTAGTCAGACAGTTGATCCTCTCAACAACAGA
>PVLD010018502.1:0-38824 GCA_004027595.1 Dinomys branickii | reverse complement strand
TGACTAAATTTGCATGTCTGTATATGGGTCCATACATCTACAATTCGAAGATATCAATGGATAAAGCAACAACTACTGTTGAGACCATATCACCTTGTCTATAGATTAGTTGTGATTGTACTATTTTCTATGATAATGGGTGTCTGTTTGTCAATATGTTTTTGTACTTTTATGTTTCTAAAATAAAAAAAAAAAACTCTTTGCCTCTTGAGTTTTAAGTTAATTGAAAATAACCAAAAGACTCAGTATGTTACATAGATTACTTTTAAAATTTCATGCCTATATCTTGTACTCTGAGTACTATGAAGATAGCAATACACAATGTATTAATTATTATTAATCTCTTCTCAACCTGACTTGAAACTATTTTATTTTATGTTCGTTTTTCTTCCTCTCTTTAAAATAAAAACATAAAAAATGGAGATGGGAAGCGAAGATTGATGTTGTGGATAAATTCGCTTTGAAATCTGGGCCCCAGTGTTGGAACAGTGAGGCGTGTCACAGGCAGTGCTAGACCCAGAAGGCTGCCGACTTCAGGAAGCGAAGAGAAAATACAAGGTCTCTAGGGCCGTTGTTCTCATCAGGAAGTGACAGAACTATATGGCTAAGGTGCCACATGTCTACCTTCAAAGCTGAAACTGAATCAGATTGCTTTGCAGAGAAGCAAAGAGTTGCAATGTAGGCCTGGAGTTATTACCCTCACACACTAAAAGGAAACCTCATTGTTGAGGCAAAAACCTCCAGCACCTCTGCGCACACATCCTGAGCAATTCTTATGCTATTTCTTTTTAAGAACCACTGGAATAGTCTAGAGTCTACATTTCTCTGCAGCAACTAGCCATAAACTATTCCTGGTCAATCCTAATGCCTACTCTGTGATGTAGTATGCCTGAAACATTTGAGGGCTTGATTATTCCAGAAGAGGGGTAGCCTATGTAATGCTGCTGAGGTTCTGGACTGCTATGATGTGTCATTCTATTCCCTGCCACTGGGACATCTAAGATTGCTCTGCCCATCTCCAGAGTGGGAGAGCCTGTGGTGATTGAGTGCTTGATATTTCCTTGCCAGTTGGCTAACCTTCCAAACTAGACTCTTAAAAAATAAGGACAGCAGGAATAGGTTGGAAATGCAATATGTACATAAAATAACAGATATGAGAAAAAACAATTACTATTAATGAAAGCCAGCGACCTGGAGAAAATTAAGATACTCTTCCATCCTCTATCATGTAAGTGCCAAGATAGACAGGATACACTTATATTTTCTCATTTGTGAGATATGCATGTGCAGAATATTTGCCAATAGAGCCTATGCTCTAATGGCTATTATGTAAAGCGGTGAAAAGCTATCTCCTGTCTGAAAGATGAAATCTAGAGATGGGAGAACAGAATTTTTTTTTTATTTTAAAAAATAAAAGCACAAAAACATATTAACAAACAGACACAAATTAGCGTAATAAGTAGTACAATCAAAACTGATTTACAAACAAGGTGACATAGACTCAACAATGGTTGTTGCTTTACCTATTGATATCTTCGAAGTGTATATACATGAACACAGATACAGACATGCAAAATTGGTCAGACAATTAATCCTCTCAACAACAGAAAAAACAAAAAAAACAAAAAACCAAAGACAAAAAAAAAAATAATAATAGTTGCTGCTTTGCATATTGATATCTTCGAAGTGTGTGTTCAGGATAACACATACAGACATACAAGATTGATAGAATAGCCCGTCATCAATTATTCCTTAGCATTAAGTGATATAATACAATAGTAGAACCATGTTAGTCCTCCTATACATACATACATACATACATACATACATACAAATATACATACATACATTTTTGCCTGTTTCTTTTCTCCTTTCCCTCGTCCCATCTATTTTTTGTTTTTGAACAGATTTCCTTCATGTCTCTTAGTTTATATGCCCACCCTCAGGTTCTTACACCAGTGATACAATACGTTGCCTGCTCACGTACCGCTGATTTATTTCACTTATGAGTATGGACTCCAATTTTGACCACTTGCCTACAAAGTCCCCAAAACTGTCTTTCTTTATAGCTGAATAATATTCCATTATATAAAAATGCCATAGTTTTTTAATCCAGTCTTCTGTGGATGGACACTTGGGTTGCTTCCACATTTTAGTTATTACAAATTGCGCTGCTGTAAACATGGGTGCACATATATCAGAGTGACATGATGTTTTCAAATCTTCTGGGAAAATACCCAGAAGGGGAATAGATGGTTTGAATGGAACCTCTAGACCTAGTTTGCTGAGAAATCTCCAAACGGTTCTCCACAGTGGTTGCACAAGTCTGCATTCCCACCAGCAGCGTAGTAGAGTCCCTATTTCTCCACAGCCTCGCCGGCATTTGTTATTGGATGACTTTCTCATACTGGCCAGTCTCACTGGGTTGAGATGAAATCTCGATGTTGTTTTTATTTGCATTTCTCGAATGACTAAGGATGTGGGACATTGAAAACAGAATGTTTTTGTGGTCAAGGAAAAGATGAAGGAGAGAAAAAGTGCCTGTGTGCTACTTGAAGTACTTCCTCCTGTGATCGGAGTTCCTTCTATAGTCTAAAACTATGAACGATTTGAAATAGAATTTGGCTGAGTTCTTGGTTATAAGATGACATGTGCAATATTTCTAATTGATAAAGGGCTAATTTGAAACATATAAAAATAACCGTAAGATATATATGTTGGTTTGGAGGATAATTGTGCAAGGTGAACAACAGAATGAAGGACACATACTTTTAATAGTCACCCAAGGAATGATATACAAAAGAGTGCAGGACATTTGTCCACACACTAAGAATAAAGAATCTAGCTGAGGGCCTGGATCCTGTGACAAATGTCCTACATGAGTCCCACTTAAGATCTAGAACTCATAACAATGCCTCCCACAAGTCCAACTGGAGGCCCAGGGCCCACGACAACATCTCATGCAGGCCTGTTTCACGGATCTCTGCTGGGGAGGCCCAAAGGTCAGTGGTAGAATCTAGAAAGTCTGTGCCAGCAGAATGAAGGAGCTGTGCTAACAGGCTGAGGGGTCTGCACTGGAGCCAGGAAGTGACACTCAGGAGAACCAGAGCTTCCTCAAAAGGTACCACAGCCATTCTCAGCAACAGTGAGGTCCCAAGCTCCTTCAGTGATCAAGATGGCTGAGTTCACATCAGGGAAGCTAACACAACAAGCTTCTCCTGGAGACCAGCATCTTCCCCTCTGGAGCCAGGAAGCAATGCTTAAAGTAAGGACCAGAGCTCCCCCCAAAGTGAACCAAAGCCATTCTCAGTGCCAATGAGGTCCTGAGCTCCTTGGAGTATGAAAACAGCCAATTCATTAGGAAATCCAGCATGATGAGTTTCTCCAAAACTACCAACAGCTTCCACTAGCATCAACAGCCTTTCTCCATTTCCAACAGCCATAACTTTTCCTTCTCCAGTTCTACCTCTTATGTTCCTGGCAACAATCCCCAGATGGACCTCCCACACCCAGCACCATGCTTACTCTGTCCAGCTGGGGGTTCTAAGCTGACCACCAGTTATCAATCCACTATAATATGCAATACAAAGAACATCCTCAAGACAAATGGTGGAAAAAAATTAGCAATTTTCGAGAGAAATCTAAGTTGCTGAGATATAGATGAAGAGATGCTCAAATTTTGATCAGAAAGTAAATGAAAAGAAAGATGAAACACTAGCGTATGTCTACACAAGTGGCCAAAATCACACCAAACACTTGGACAATATCAAGTGCCGCGAAGGGCGTGGATGTTTAAAGCCTTGCTTAAGGTTAGAGGGATGCTGGTGAAGATGGAGCAGCTTCATAAATTTCTTGAGTTCTCTGAAAGAATGAATTGTAAATTTACATACTTGGGAGGGAATGGGAAAGCAGCTTGGAGTGGTACTGGGGGAAAAGCAGACCAGCACAGATCTAACTAGACTTCTACAGACTTACAGGGTTATTTAACAAGGAAAAACCACTGCTTTCTGCTCTCCCTACTTCTCTTAGACCCCAAGGTTGGGGAGGAGACAGGACCAATTTGCACAAGCCAGAAACTCAAGGCAGGAAACAAAGAGTTACACCACTGAGCCTGGAGCCTGGCTCAGACAAGGGAGGTGGGAGGAAATCAAATGCCTGCTTTGTTAGCTGCAGGGGGGAACATGGGCTTCATGCCCTGGCTTGAGGCACCCAGTGGCAACTGCACCTTTGGCAGGGAGCTCATTGGATAGCCACAGCTCACCCTTTTTGAACCTCAATCAGTGTAGAACAGCAGCACTCACCTTTTCTTGCCTTGCACCCACTCTTACATTAAATGGCTCCAGCATTTGCAGCCAGCAGTGAACTATTTGGGCGTAGTCATAGCAACTCAGGAGCAAGGGGGCAGGGAGGGGCCCTGGCAATAGATAAAGCAAAGGTATCAGTGAAAGGAGTCTATGTCAGTGATAATCTTAACCTAAGTTATATGAAGTCTTATAGAAAACGCTATCAGGATAAAAGGTCTGAGTATGTGACAGAGTGTGTAGAGATAACTGAGCTGAAAGCTACATAAAGCAAAGGGACACAAAGTTCATAGCATCCTTTAGACAAAGTAAAATACAAAAAATATATTACAGATAAAAGGTTTTATTCCTTCCAAATTCTTCTTGTAAAATATCTCTGCTAATTGGCCTACACATAAGTCTGACTTGTCTATTTATAATGATAAGCTAGTACATTGTGAAAGAGTTATTATAATTCAATTTGGCCAAAAATATATATGAATGCACTCTGATTTTATAAATAGATTTGTCCTATATACTTTGTTTATTTGTCTGTGTGTATTTTGTTTGCTTACCTATGTGTCCAATCTGTAAAAAGCTGTTTTATTTGAACAAAGTTTTCTTCTTTTTGCATTTTTGAAACATTTGTCTGGCATGCTTCCACCAAAGTTGCCAGCTGGTCAAAATGATGTTAAAGCTGGTTTTGTGGATGTGATACATATTGCTGTTTGTATATTGTGACTTGAGAGACTCTCATTGGTGAAAAATAATGTGTTAAGTGATATAATGTGGTTTTCATGAGTCATCAAAATTGTTAAGCTAATTAAAAGAAATCTCTTAGGGTGGGGAGAGGTTATTGGACAGGACTCCAATTGGTGAACAAGGACTCAGCTGCCTAGAATAATAATTATCCAGTTCTTATTCATTACTAGGAAGTCCCAATGATCACCATAGCCTTGTGGGAGATATATCAATAAATGTTACTAAAAATATATTATTGCAATATGTTTACATAGGTCACCATTAAAGGATTAAGTTTTCTAGAAATGAGTCAGTAAGGTTTTCTGATTTAAAAATGCTTTGGTACAAAACTAAATTAAGAAATAAAAGTTTCCATATGGCTACGGCTATTGACCGTTACTAATCTCATAGTATATTGAGGGTATTCATGCCTTCAGATGTATAGTCCTCACAAAATGTAAAACTGGGGTTATTTATGGTGAAAGACTTTCTTTCAGATTCAGACATCTGCCTTTCCCTTATTCTCCAGATACTTGTGAGAGGAGGTTCATGCCAAGCCAACACAAGATCACTAGTCAATAATAATAGTTTAACAAAAACTTATGTGATATGTATGCTATGTATGTGCTGCTACACTTACAGATACTTAGACATTAAGCAGTCTGAAAATATTTACATACTTCAATGACATCTCATTAAAGGACAACAAATTAAGTGAGAGCCTCTTATATACTAGAGGTGATTAACTAAAAAAGCTGTTCTGTGACAAAATAGAAATTTAAGTGTGTTACCAGAATATCATCAGGATTGTCATGCTAAAATATGTATAGCTTTTGATCTTAATTATTCTGTGTAAAAATATATAATTGTCTGTTAACATTCTACAGGAATTCAACTACTAAAACACCCATGGTTAGTAAAAAATAACAATCCTCTGGCTATACTTTATATTTCAAGGTGCTTGATATTCAGACAAAATTATAATAGTTAAGCCCACTGCTCCTACTACAATGTAATGTCATTAACATTCTCCTCTGGATGTTCAACAAATAAAGTTTAGAAGACAAAATTAAAAAGATTGATGGGTTAAGAAAAAAGCCAATAGTTTGGCTTCAGCCCTCCAAGATCAATGAGGACCCAGGACATGAGGGAACCTTTTGGGGCATCCTACAGTTCTGGTGAATTACAGGACCTCCTGACTGAGGAGACTGTTAGACCATAACAGAGAAAGATCAGTGATGTATGGTGTGCCTAGTAAAAGTGACCAAGAGAAAAAAGTCCCAAGCTTTCACAAAAAGCAACTTGGAATTGCAATAGCCGTGACTTTTCCAGATGGCTGACACTGACAGAAAAAATAAGAGGTGCCGTATATTGTTCCAAGGTAAATCCCGACGTGACTTAACCGACCTTGATAGATAGCAAGAAATTAATTTTAATTAATGTAAGTCTCACTTTAACTTGGTCTTAAACATCTAGCAGAAAAGTATAACTATAAGATATGTAACACAATGACGTAGTGATAAGCTAGCTATATTTAAAACATTCAAATCACTAATACCTTCTGACAACTTCCAGCTACACTGGTGACTGACTACTGTTACAGGTTAATGATCTACATAGGATTGATTAAGTTACTGAATACAGGAACCTAAAATCTTGGGAATAAAAATTTTTAGCCTGAAGGAGTAAGTCCACTCAGAGTGAAAAATGTTTGAGATAAAAAGGCCTTCACAAAAGAAAACTTTGCCACAGATGCCTAAAAAAAGAGGAGAAAAAAGCTTTCCACAAAAAAGTTCACAAGCTCCTCCAACAAACTGACCACCTACTGCTTGTGGCTAAGAAATAGAAAACGGGTAGATGTGGGGAACGACTAAGCCACGGCTGAGCTGGAGGTCGACAAACCCCTTAGTGCTAGAGTGAGGCCAGTCCTGCAGGTGTCTGGCTTTGGTGTACTTCCCTGTGAACTATAGCACAGATTGCTCTGAGAATGTCTTTCAATATTCTCAGCAAAACACTGAGACCTTGTACTCTCAGCCCTGTCAAGCACTTTCCCCTTTTCTTACAGTTGTGTATGAATAAAGATGCTGGAGTTGGGATGCTCTCTCGCCTCTTCATCAGAGAGATCATTTCCCACCCAGTCCCAGCTTTCCTTTTAATATGTGTCTATAGGTTTTCTTAATCTCCCATCGCTCTCTCTCAGGACCCTGCTGGTTGCAGAGGCTACAGCGCTATCTGATCACTTTGTGGCAGTCACTGTTCTAAGTACTTCATGAGCATAAATTGCCTTCATCTCTGCGACAGGCCAGGAAGTAGGTAGTATAATTGGGTCCATTTATGTTTCAGCTGGTGCTCTCTGAGACAGAAGTTTGCTGCATGACTCAATGATGCTACTGTCTTTCCAGTTTCCTTATTTCACACTTGGACATAAAGCTAAGTGCAGTTTTATTATGTGAGATAGTGATTTCTTTAAAAAGTAGCAGTTTTGGGGCTGGGCTGGTACAGTGTACCAGGTGGAGGAGTAAAAGAGGACAGGGAAACAATAAACTTGACAGTCACAAAAACCTTTAGACTCACTCATCAAGTACCAAATATCTAGTTACTTAAAGGAGAGCAAATAATTATCTTCAACCGTCTTATGTTATGGCTTTCTCTGAGAAGACAATACAAGGGAGAGGAAAAAAAACACTTGTATTAGGTCTATGATGAGCTCGCAGACAAGAGGTGCATGTCTTACGAGACACTGATGCAAGTTCTTCATCAAAAGCATACTCAGTGGCATCCTGCTTGGAGACAACATTGAATAAAGGCTCTTCCCCCTGGGGGTGTCCCACAGACAGGCGGGTCTTCATCTTGGCTGGGTAAACATGCCTACCTCTCCCAACTTCTCAGCTTACTCCATGTGTAGTAAGTCTCTGGTATAGCTCCTCTTCCCATTGTTCTGTTGCCTTTATCTACGGCTTTCCAATGACAAACTCCAGCAGGTGTTGCACATCAGAGAAATGATCAATTGTCATGGTTTAAATTCATCTATAGCTCCATCAGCAGTGAATTGTGACCAAAATGTACATGTGCTTACCATGTACTTGGTGACCATATGCTGCTGATCATGAAATAGCTACCGTTGTCCCTTCTTATCCTGACCCACTCTATTGGCTTTAATCTCTCATGCTCGGCTCTTTTACTGCTACAACATTCTGCTTCAGCTTTTAGACATTTCATCTGGGCTTTGGGATCTTGTCAGCACTGCCTTGTTGTGGTGCCCTTCACAGCACTTTTTTCAGTGTCACGGTGAACTGGAGAAACATATTTAGCATTTATTAAATAGTAAATAGCTAATTACTCAAAGTAGCTATTTACACATTGAATTTATTTTTCTTGGCATCTTTAATGTCTTATTAACATTTTCTTCCTACAGCTGGAAGATACTTACACAGAATAAAACATTCCCTTATTTAATCTCAAGTGGAATATACGATAAGTGTGATCATTTTAATTTGTGTCATTTATTAGCTGGAGAGAGATATTGTACAGGTGGGATGCTCCATCACATGCCAATTAGCAGGTGGCTTAGAGGGCAGGAGGGAAAACTCTTTCACCAAGGGGATTGTAGAAGTCACAGAAGGAGAAGTTCAGCTGTGGGAAAAATTAGGAAAATGACATTGGGATACCTGATTTTGGAGGCTGAGACGGAGCTTAAAGAAGTGATGATAATACTGTACAGACATTCTAAGAGAATACTCAAAATAGAAAGTCTGGCACCTTCTATGCCAAAGACACAGCTTCTGTTTTTAATCATACAACAGCTTCAGAAAGCAAGAACTTAAGGAGAACTTACTGATCTAATGAAGGTGTATTTTGAAAATGAGGAAACTGAGGCACAGAGAAGTCTTGCCTCAGCATAGCACAAATTAAAGATGTTCACAGGAGTGAAGTGCAAATTTGCAGTTTCCTCTTTGAGTATTTTAGAAACTCACATAGCAGGATTTCTCATCTCCAGAATCATTTTCTCAGTTAGTTCCCTGACGACCCACATCAGGATGTTTTACTACATTATGCTTGTATCAGAGAGAAGTCTAGAATATATATATAAATTTGAGAGAGCCATGGCAGGCACACACACAGAGATCAGAATCAAAGCAAAATAAGATCTTTGAGTAGACCGTGGCTTCAGAATTTGGAAATCTTTTTGTGGGAAAATGGGATCAATGGCAGAAAGGAGGGTGCTTGGGTTTATAGTTCACTTTTACTCGCATTGGCCTGTTGGGATTCTTTTTTTCCCCTTTGGTTCCTGGCAGCCAAAAATTTTGTGCTGAAGGGTTTCCTCAGAACTTACTTTGTTGCCTCTCCATAAATCACAGCTTTCTATTGTCTGGCTGGAAAATGAACACAGCACAGCAATTGCTCATCTTGGTATAGGAGTGTTATACTTCCTGAGTGAATGAATGCAGTGCTGCCTTTCCTGATTACATAAGTTGTGCTGCGTATGAGAGTCCTGATGACACAGTTGTGCTACATAGAAGAGCCGCAGTCATGGGGGCATAAATGCGAGCTGAAGTCCAATTTACCTCCTGGTCTCCTAGCCAAGTACCTCGGTATGTGAGTGCTTCCATCCTGGAAAAAAGGGGCGGTTACCTCATTTATCCAGTTCAAGGGGAAGCTGTTGTTTTTTTTAACTTGTCCAAAGATGCTATGAGGGTTAACTGTGGCCCTGAAGAATGCATGAAACCTGTGATGATTGATGCAGGAAGTGCAAACTCCACAACATATGAAATAACTTTTCAGAGTTCTGATACTACAGAGGTAGATCCCAGGATCTGATGAAAAATTCCCACAAGTGCATGGGAAATGTTAATGTTTTCTTTCTGTGTACATATTATTCCTCTTCTACAAACCAAATTTTCTTGTGTTTCCACCACATCATTTGATAATTAATAATAATCTCTCTCTCTCTTTTTACCCTTTAATATTTTCAAATAAAATCGTTTACTTCCACAAAGGTATCATGTATTATCTTTGAAGATACAGACACTGTGTTAGTGAGCTTTCCCATTGCTGAGACACAGTACATATTACCCACAGCCTAAAGGAGAAGTTCAATGTGCCTCATGGTTTCAGGAGACTCAGTCCATGGTTAGCTGGCTTCAAGGCAGGTCTATCATTGTGAAAAGGTGCAAGAGAAGAAAAAGCTGCTTAGTCTATGGTGACTGGGAAGTAGAGCAGAAAGCGATAACAGTTCAGATATAGACCCCAAGATCACACCTCCATGACTCAACCAGACATACCCAAGAGTGTCTTTTACTGCTCACTTTCTTGGACAAAGTTTAGAATCAATTTGACTAACTATTTGGAAAAGTACATTTTTCTAAATGAACCTGACATGGAGCATAGGTTTTTGGAGACTCTGACCTCATTGCCTGGATTGATATCTTTGGGGGCTAGATTTTCTTGGTGAGTGTATGGTTTCCAGGTTTCCTACTAGTGGTCTGATGCTTAAAGTGAGACAGCTCCCATGGGATTCCACAGCCTCACTCTGCAGGATTCCCCACACTGCTCTGAGCCACAGGAGGCTGACCCACAGGAACTGTGCAAGCAAGCTGTCCCGTCTTCTGCTTCCCAGTCAGGCTCAGTGCATGGGAATAGTGGTACGGGGTTGGAGGTGGGAAGGAAACAGATCCGGCTGTTTGTTTCTCTCTAGGCTCCTCCCTGTGATGTGGCTTTAAGGTTGTCTGTGTTCTTTCACCTAAGTATTTTGGGCGGCCTTCAAATCACTTCTTTCTATTTATAAGGACAAATGATTGCTCCCTTGTCTCACTCCGTTGGGCCCAGGAGTGATATTGGCTCTGGTGTTATATGTAACAAGTTATTGTGATTTTTCCTGTCCCTTTCTTACATTCTGCACACTTCTTTGTACATATTTACTATATTATGTCCACCTCAGGTGTGCTAGTGTCTTATTTTGCACCCTGTGCCTAACTAGTACTGCACTAAACGTAGACTAACAGTGAACTCTAGGCAGCTGTAACCCTTCCCTTCATTATTTCCCCATTGTGTTGCCCGCTTTGGACAGTGGTCTCATGTGGCCATTTTGCTACTCTCATTTTACCCCATCTCCAGCCTTTGTGTCTTATTTTACCAGTTGTTCTCATATGACCCTCAATTCCAGTGTCCAGTGCAAAGTTATCTTCTTTACCTGGGTTCTGTCATGTTTGGAATGATTTCACCTCCTTTCCTCTGCATCCCTGGAGGAAAATTCTCAGAATTTCCCACACTTGTTTTCTGTGAGGGACCAGCCCCTAAAGATAGTTTTCTGTCTAATTACAACTGCATTAAGAGTGGATAATTCACATACCTGTTTTCTTATTTAGAATGTAAAAATTACTGGGAGGGAGCCCGTTTTCTTCACTGTAGAAGAAAAATCCTTCTTACATTGTATCATCTCAAACAGCAGTCTGTTTCCTGCTACCCAGGGTTGGTGTCTTGACATACATATTTTACAAAGTTACTGGCCCTTGATCTAACAGGGTAATAACTTTAACAGATTAATTCCTTAAGTTTGGGACCTTGGGTTATATAAAATTAAATGAGTTCCCTGATGTTATCAGTTCTATAAATCCAACATTCTGTTGTATTTACATAGAAGAAAGGTTCATTAAATTTTATTCTCCTTGTACTCTAGCCCCAAAATAGTATTATAAATTTTCTTCTCCTGGAGTTCTTAATGATCCAAAATGTACTCTTTTAGGAGATCAGCTGATAGTGTTCTGAAATATAGAAGTGTTGCCCTTAACTATAGATTGTTTTTTACTCAAAGGGTTTGGCTGATGCTCTTCACAGATTTGTCTTGAGATTGTTGTATGTGAAATAATAACATTGAAAGATCAGACATTATCAATAAAATACAAGCACACATCTCTCTGCCTATAGGTTAGAGAGAGGTCTTGCTTAGGAAATATTCATGAGCATGTAAAAGACTGTTGATGAAACAGGGCTCTTGTGCTCATCAAATGTCAATCAGAATTCGTAATAGCCTTGAGACTTGATCCTGGCAGGAAAGGAGGATTAGAATTGGATACCATCTAGTGCAGCCTTTTGAAGTTAATGAGCATGGGCATTATTGGTGAGAGCCTATCAGTAAAGTGTGAGGGTGATTTTTGAGTTCAGTACTAATCACTGCTAGACATCAGAGTGGGTCTCTGACAAACATGAAAGTAGAGAATCTGTAAGGATTTCACTGAGGAGTATACCACATACTATTAAGGTGACCACTCACCAGATCTGAATGCCTTCCGATATTTCTGTGCCCACCATTAGATGCTATGTTTCATGAGATCTGAGACCACAACAGCCTTTGATCTGTTACATGATCCAGAAAGTGAAATTGCTTTCATTGGTTTGTGAAACAGATATCCACATGAAAGTAGATCAAGGAAGTTCTAGTTTATTGTATCATGTATATATCTCCAAAGCATTAAGAAATCCCTATAGATGGCTCCTTGAAAATCAATGAAATTGTAAGAAAATATCCTTTTCTTAGGATATTAGGCTCAAAGCCTTCTGAACACTGTTTGGAAAAGAAAGGGAAATATCTATCTGCTTTGCAATCTAAGAGAATTTATTAGAATATGTGAGAAGTAACCAGAACGAATATGGGAGAATAAGCATTAGTTTGATGCATTAGATTCTGAAAACTGGTTGAAAGCTCAGGAAGGGAAAGAGACACAGGGCCAAGTTGATGGTAATTTTGCTACTTATATGTGTGAATTAGAACCCAAATATATGGCTGACAACATAAAGTTTCCATCGAAAAGAAAGGAAATGGCTGCACATAGTGGCGTGTGCCTATAATCCCAGCTTCTTAGGGTGTTGAGGCAGGGGGATAGCAAGCTTGAGGCCAGCCTGGACAATTTAGCCAGCTTTTATTTCAAAACAAATTGTAAAAGGTCTGGGGAGATTGCTCAGTGCTAGAGCACTTGCCTAGTAACAATATGCTCTGATTCAAGCTTTAAAAAAGCAAAATTAAAACAGGAAACAAATAGCAAAAGACACTATCTTATTAGTAGTCATTTCCAGTTCTATCCAACTATCACCACTAAATTTTTCACTTTGCACCTCTGCAGCCCTGAGCTCAGCTCCTCTCCACAGAACTTATGGCTCTATTCACTCTCTGTAAACTCTTTGCAGCCATTGAATGAGCTGTTGCTCAACACTTATCTTTCTATTTTGTGCATTTATTTAACCTTCAATTAAATTTGCGTGTCATGGAAACAACGAGGAATCTCTCAGTCATTTGAATTTGCGAGCATCAGATTGAGTCTGCTTTAGGAGAAATAGTAAATCTCCCTACTTCCTATTATCTATCTTCTTTCTCAAATGGGTAGGAAGCAAGAGCCAGAAGGAGTGAGGAGGGAAGAGAGGGAAACTGGAGGAGAGAAAATAATTCAGATTTCTTATATACATGTGCTGTCTCCCTACAAGGAATGCAACCTGTGCTGCAAGGGTGTGCTCATGAAAAAGCAGTAAATGCTTAATAAAAATCCTAGTCAGTGGGCTGGTAAAATAGTGCATAACAAATGCAGCAGTTGTTAGGCTGATCTTCACACTACCTCTTCATTCTAGAATGCAGACTATTCCCAGCTGGGAAAAACAGATCATTGGGGCCATTAATATTGCTTGGTTATCTATTTGTCTGTTGTTGATATTGCATCAGCATTTGGTCTTGGAGAACATACCCAGGATGTATTGCTATCTAGGTGTTTTGCACTCTGATATTTCACCAGGTCCATATTTTTAAGCAAAGATGTATACTCCCCCAGGATGATTTGCTCTATGAGTGAATTTTGAATGTACAAAAGAATTCTGAATGGCTGACCATACCTCTTAATTCCTCTAACAATTAGAACTGTGTCTTCCACACTGTAGGTTGAGCTTCCTACTGGGCTTTGTTACCTAGTACAGATAATAAAAGGAATCTTGTCAGGAATCCTCAAATTCAGCACTCAGTGAGTCCTTGTATTGGCCAAATTCTGATTTGACCCCATTTACCATGAACTCAGCTGTGTTCAGTGCTCTACTCCAAACTGGATATTCTATCTTTGAACTTCAGGCTGCTCTTGGTTGGATCTCTTTAGTCCTAATTCTGTGCTTGCTAATACCATGTTAGCCCAGTGAAGGGGATTAGGTTTGATTCTAAAGTCACTGAAGGGTTTTAAACCTAAATGTGCTCATCACTTAGTCAGAGCTCACTGCTAGTTGGATGTGTTCCCAGTTCTTCCCCAGGGCATGCAAGGTTACCCAGCACCCACAAAATGCCAAACTCCCCATTGCTTTTCCTGACACTCATCCCGGAAGTTTCTATTATATTTAAAACTTGCCATGTTCCTCCCCGCTGGAACCTCCAGTTTAGGACGATCTTTCATCTGTTCTTCCTGTAACTCTTACTTGGTTTTTAGATTTCATTCCTCTGGCAGAAGATAGTGCACCTGTATCCCACTAGCAAAATATCACAGTTGCGCTGAATGCCTTACTTTATTTCTCTGAAACATTCAGTGCTAAGTCTCACTAGGGCTGAGGCCACAACAGTCTTCTGCATCATTTTATCATCAGTGATCATTTGTTTAGAGATTGAGAATATTAAATGTCAGTGAGTAGATAGATGGACATTAATTTTTTTCTTACTTAGATCTCCTCTGACTGTATTTTGGATTCCTGAGACAGCACACAACTCTCTTGTGATTTAGAATGAGGAAATAAATCTACAAATCTTTTGTAAGACAGAGAGAAAGAGAGAGACGGAGACAGAGACAGAGACAGAGACAGGCAGAGATATAGAGGCAGAAAATGAACGAAAGTATCAAGAGGCCAAGAGTTTACTTGTGTAACAGCATTTTTTTTTTAGAAATGTTTTTAACAAAATGAATTGTCACTAAAGCAGATGAAGCTACTTAAAATCAGGGGGCATTTGGTGGATTCCTCTTGCCTATGGTTCACTCTTAAGCCCAGGTGTCTGCCTGGATTCTCAGAGTGTAGAAAGCCCTCAGAATAACCAGTTTTCCAAATGGTAAGGAACCACCCGGGGCAGGGAAGATGTTCAGATCCCTAAGCTACAGAGCCTCGATTCTTTAATGAAACAAACAAAGAAGTCAAACAATCCACTTTCTCTGATTAATAAATTGGGGTCTTCAACAAAGAGGATTCTTTTTTCTTTTTTTTTGTCTTTTTTTGACACAGGGTCTCACTATGCAGTTCAGGCTGGCCTTGAGCTCACTTTGTAGCCCAGGCTGGCCTCGAGCTCACAACGATCCTCCTGCCTCAGCCTCCCGAGTGCTGGGATTGCACCACCGCACCCAGCAGAAAGGGGATTTTTATGAGGAGCTTACTGATGGCTTAGACAGGGCTCACTGAATGAACTGACAAATTGGTGAAGGTAAAAATGTTGAAAGATAAAACATATGACAAAGAAGCAAGCGCACAATAGCCTTTGGGTCTTTTAAAAATCACTGCAGGGAGCAGAAACTCAGATGGCCAAAAACAATGATGATTTCCCCCAAAATGATATTGGGTTTTGGCCTCTCTGTCTTTTCTCTCTCTTTCTGTCCCTACCTCTCTGTCTCTCTTCATCTCCCTTCATATCTAGATCTGGAGTGGTATCTATATATATCGATGTCATTGATCTCTATCTGTATCGACCTCTGTCCCTACCTCTATCTCGCTATCATCTCTGTATCTCTCTCTCTCTCAAACTGTCATCTTTGTGGAAAGGGCAGTGGGATCTAAATAAAGAGAATTGAAGCTGGACTCTGTGCTTTGTCATCTCAGAGAAACTGTCCTTGCAAGGGGCAGAGTGACACCATGCAGCAGGTGCCAGGGCCTATGACAGATACAGGTCCGCACAGCGCTGGTCGCCTTCTTGACTTCCAAGGAAACATATTCCTGAAATCCACCTACCTGTTATTCCTCAGCTGGTGTGTACAGTACACATAAGTCCTTGAGAAGAAAACAGAGTGTTCTGAAGGGGAAATACATGGGTGCTTTGTTTTGTGGGGATTTTATATAACTGTCACCACTAGGATGTTAGAAGCACCGTGTTTCCCAAACATTTCTCACTTTGAAATGTATACCTTGGCCGTGCTGAGGCCCGCAGGGCCCTGGCTTTCCCTTTGGACACGCCATTCTGTTTTGTCATCACATGAAGTGTGAACGTGAGGCCGTGGCTGTCAAAGGCATAGGGGGAAAGGCAGGTTTTGAGTCATTAGATTGGCTAAAAGCCAGTTCCTTTCTCTCCCTCCGCTGTGGTCCTGAACTTATCTGTGTGTTGCCATCTTTTTAGAGTAAAAAGCGGAGCTGTACCTATCAGGGACCCCTTCACCTCATAGTCTGGCAGCTCTACCCACTCTGGAAGTCACCTTTTATGCTTTGCTTCCAAAATGTGCTCATAAAATATCAGCAAATTCAGGGTTCCATCTATTTATAATCAAGGGAAACAGCATAGCACTTCACATCACTCAGTACATTTAGGCGAAGTTGAAGTGGTAACTTCTTCTTTGGGTCCTGTTCTGGTCTTTAGACCCTCTATCAGATTCCAGTTGCTACAGAAGATCTGGTGAGTTTAGCATTTTTTTTTCTACCTCTCTCCTCCAAAGCCTTTTGCCTCATTTTGGTTCTGAAGAAAGGCAGTGATGGTGCATTTGGGGATCACAAAGTTCGGAAGTCCCCGGCACCATCCTCATCTCTAACATAAGCTGCGAGTTTGAGATACCTAAGGCTGCCCACGCTAGAGCTACTAAATATAAATTCACAGCTTCCCAAGATCTTCCTTGGGTTTAATAATTTCAAATTGGACTCGGGACCCTACAATGTTGCCTTCATGGTTATGGTTGATTGAAGCAAAAGGATAGAAATTAAAATCAGACAGGGAGGAGGGGCGGAGGCAGGATCCAGAGGAGTGGCAAGCAGGCAGCTGGCAGCTGCCTTCTCTCAGTGGAGCTGTGCGGACTACATATACTTGTCTCACTTGTAACGTGGAGCCATATGTGTAGCCAGATTGTTGACAAGGACACTCACCGAAGCCTTGGCTTCTGTTGTGTTGTTGTGGCTCAGTCATGTAACAGGGATGTTTGACCAACAGAGTGACTGACTTTAGACTTCACCCTCCCCAGGGCCAGAGATGACAGTGAGTGGCACAAAGCCCCATTACCACAAATTGCACTTTTAACACGACCCAGGCCCCCCGTGTAAACAAAGACACTGTGATAAAGGACAGTCCATGGGCTTAGAGATGACCTCCTATCTTTGAGCAAGATTAATCCACTTACCCTTTGCTACATTAGTACTTTATAAAATGTCTTATCATTAAGTCGCTGTTCAGTAATTCAAATGATATCTGCCACTTATTTTTCTTTCTTATTTTCAGCCCTTTTCCTAGTTTCCATCATGAAATAATTCTGTTCTTCTGCAACTGTTAGGGTTTTTTAAATTTCCCTCCCCTCCAGCAGAAAGAAGCTTTGTTAGTTTCAGAGAAATGAAGACTTGGGTCTCCTTCTTGGCAACCTTGCTATTAGGTAGTATGTTTCTAAAGATGAGCTTGGAACTAAATCCTCACACATGCAAATTCTTCTGAGCAGGCAGAGAAGAAGTCAGTATTTTCTTTTTTTACATAGCAAAAATCATTTTTAAACTTGATGAAGTTTGGGTTCTCTGTCCTTTTAAGGCCTCGTGCCAACCTTGAGCAAAAGATTCACTGGAGGCAGATGAGAAGCTGTGCTAACTCCACAATTTCAGGAAATGGTTAGAAGGCGGCAGTTTTCAATCTGAATTCAGACCTCAGTAAGTCTGCTGAAGGTGCCCTGGCTATTCACTCTGTCCAGGAAAGACAAAGGCATGACGTGATGTTCAGACAATCTTAAACTCTCCTACCAATGAAAAACCACCTCGCACCAATTATTAAAACCCTTCAGTAGTGGTAAAGCTGTCAAGAGAGTTGAGTGGTAGCTGTTTGGAGTGTGGACTCTTGATTATTCTCTCAGACGCTAACTGCATACTGTGTAGTGTGTAATCTTAATTAGAATACACCAAATGTTAACTAATCACCTTTCAGATATACATGAAAATGAACCTGCGAGAATAGCACACCATCTATGCCGAAATATTCTCAAGTACACTTTAGACAACAGAAAAGGCTCTTCAAGAAAACACTGTTTCTTTAGCAACTCCATTTCCAAAGATCCACCTGGATTTCTTTTCTTTCTTTCTTTTTTTAATCTGCCACTTTTGTCAAAAGACCCCTCAGCTCCTCATCTCTCCCCCCTGTCACCACCTCTTCACTCGCCCGATGCGTGCCTCTCCTGCGCAGGCCCTAGAAAGGAAAGTGTCACTTATTCTGACAAATTTGATGGATGCATCATCCTTAGAGCACTTAGAGCATCCCACACTTCTAGCTTCTCTATTCATTCAGCAAATGTTTTAGGAGCTTACTCCCTTTCAGAAGGTTTTATTTTCCCCTATCTTTCAAAGACAGTAGCTCTTAAAGATTGGTCCATCAACCCCTGGTGGTTTCCAAGACACAAGTAAAGGACCCACAATTTCAAAACTGGTGTTAGAGTAACTGGACGAGGTTATTTGCATTTTTCCCAATGTGGCATTTGCAGGGATGGTGGGAAAATACTGGTGAGTAACATGCAGAGGCAGAGCATTTTTGCATCATCCAAGACAGCAGCATTAAAGTAAAAGGTGCACACTGCAGTCTGCACAGTGGAAAGGGAAGACAGCTTTTCAGACGTTTTCACTGAAGCAGTACTATTTGTTAATTTTATTAAACTTGATCTGGAGGACACAGGTTTTTAACCTTTGCTAAGATACAATGAGAACTTCACATAAGGCCTTTCTGCTCTACATCAAAGGCTGGCAGCTGTCTAGAGGTTGATCTTTGATCAGAATCAGCAGCTCTGCCTGGAATATCACTTTTACTTGAGAAAGTCCCTGATGCACAGACTGTGGATGTTTGGATGTGTGTAATGGACAGACATCTCCTTGAAAGTGTCAATTCAAGAAAACAGACAACTCTATTGGTTGCCAATAATGCAATAAAACTTGAGCTTTCATGTGAAAATTTGAATTTTTCAAAACTCCTAAGTACTCAAGAAGCTTAAGAGCTTCTTCATTCTCAAAGATTTTTCTGATGTGCTCAGTAGTGATATTAATATCATTACATAAAAGTATGACTTTTATGTACTATATAAAAATGTGAACACCTGAAAGATGAGCCAAACTTAATAAATGAATATTTTACAAAATATTAATGCATGAGACCACAAATTCATATATGGTTAAAAACACTCAGTGTATCAGATATACCAATGAAATTTACTATGATGGAGTAAAATGTTTACTTGTATGATTTAAGATTCTATTTTTAAAAATTTATTTTAAAAATAAAAGAAGGAAAGCATATTAACAGACAGACATCCATTATATTGTACCTTAGCTTTAAGAAACTTCCCCTTACTGAAATTTGCTATGATATCACAAAAAAATATACGTAATTATCTAAAAAGGGTTAAGGGTTCCTTATCTCAAGTATATATCTGCGTGAAGACAGAATAGTTCACGTTTCAGTAAGAAATACACAGCTCAGCAGATTGACTATAGAACTGAATATGAGAATCAAGCTGTATCTATGAAGTCAGACACTAAACAGACTTGCAAAAATGCAGAAGATCGTAACTCTTACAGAATGTTTTTCCTCTAGAAAGTGTTTTTATCTTTTAATTAAAATGTCATTTTTGCAATAATGTTCTTTTTTAATAAACAAGTGAATGTATTTACTTTTTTAAAATTTGAATTTCTAATATTGTACACAGTAACACATAAAACTCCTACAAACAAAAGTCTCTGGAACCTATATAAATTTTGGACATGTACAGGTGTCCTGGGTTCTTAGTTTTGGCAACACAGTTTTAAGGAGAGGGAAGCAGTATCCACAATTTTCTATAGAACTTTGAAAGCAGGGGTTGGTTTCTTTTTTGAGAAGTTGCTCGTGTTTTCATAGACCTAGTCTCAACATGTTCAAAGAAAAACAGAAGGCAGGGATAACTGTACAGTATACAAAATACTTTGAGGAGAAAAAAAATTAACTGCTTTTTGCCTTTATATATGGTCACATGTTTGTAGGAAAAAGTTTCAATTTTTTTCTATAAAATGATTTGCTCTAAAGTCCGTGCAAGTTAGAATCCCATTTAGGCTGATTTTTAACTACTATGGATGTTGCTAAGTGTTTTTCTTCTTCTGAAGATAAGGCCTAGTATGTCTGTTAGGGTTCAAGTTTCTTCTTGACAAGATACATCCTTTAACAGTTCTTTCAGAAAGGTTTTATTGTACATAATAAACTCAATTTATGCTTCACAAGTGAATGATAGTTTCACATATATTTATTTTCAACATTGCATTGTCAGTGTTTTTCAAAGTTATTTCTTCTTGGGTAAATTTTCTTTTTTGTTTTTGTGAGACAGGGTCTCATTAGGCAGTTCATGCTAGTCTTGAGCTCACTTTGTAGCCTAGGCTGCTCTCAAACTCACAGTGATTCTCCTGCCTCTGCCTCCTGCATTCTGGGATTACAGGCATGTGCCACCATGCCTGGTGCAATTTTTAAAATAATTCGTTTCATTTATCAGATTAGTACATACATATAGTACATTCTAATCAACTTCATCTGCCCCATTTGCCCCATTTTTGCACTATCCCCCCTCTACTTTCACATTTATTTTGGGGGGATTTCAATGTGTACAATAAATTTACTTGCCTGGGTGTGATGGTGTATGCCTGTAATCCCAGAATGCTGGAGGCTGAGGCAGGAGGATTGCTGCAAGTTTGAGGCCAGCCTGGGCTAGAAAGTGAGCTCAAGGCCAGCCTGAATTGCATAGCAAAACCCAGTCTCAAAAAAAAATATATATTTGCATATATCATCCTTCCATTACTTGCCCTTCATTAGTTTTTAATTCTGGTTGTGCTAGTGAGAAATCTAATTATCAATCCTTTGCATACAATCTGTTTTCTCTTGGATCTGAAAGTAAGCAATTAAAAACAGGAAGGACTAAAAATATATTTGGTGGAGGCGATACTTCCAAATTCTACTATCCAGAGAAATGTCAACTTTCCTTCTGAATTCTGAGTTAGGCTGGTATCCCCAGGGCCGTATTATTATTCCCAACCCACAAGAAATGCTTAGTATAATTTCTTGTTATTTTGTTTACTCGTATTATTTTAGTAAAGCATGCAGAGTGAATGAATGGATGGAAGAACAGATGAACGAGTGAGGCTTGCCAACTGTGTTGACAGTAATTATGAACTCTAAAACTACTGACGATGGTGGAGAAGCTGTTGAAGAATATTAATTTGAGAGTCTCGCCTCTAAAGCACATGTTGAGCTCACAGATGAACTGAGAAACCAGGTCGGTGGTTAGTGTTGGTGGAAATCTTGTGTCCACTGCCTGGTTGCCAGGGCTCAGGTATCTTGCTATGTCTTGCAGATCAGGTTAAGTGGGTGTCTAATGGAGAATGGTCAGAAACATGTGTAATAAGAGAATTCAGCACAAATTTAACTAGGAAGGATGACCTCAGGAACATTTCATAGGCTTGAGTAAAGCCAAATTGTTAGAAGCTCGTAAACATGCCAGTCATTAAAATGCAAGTTGATGTGGGAGAGAAGTTTACAGTCCTTACCAGAACAAGGGTGCTGAATGTGTACTGTGGGGATAGGTTACCTGGTTAGTTACAGTGTCAGATAAGATATCCTGGTGAATATATTGCAATGCCATGGGTAATTTGCTCTACAAACTGCATTAAATTTTGAAAAAAATGTTCTTAATATCATTTTTCTAAAAGGCAGCTTGTGTGTACGTGGTTGACACCAGATGTTAGTAAAACCATTGTATCTGATTCTACTTACTAGAATCACATCCTAATTCTAGTCTCCTGTTTGAGTACATTGTAGGGAATATTGTATGGATTAGCAATGACTTAAAATATCTTTTAACCACTGGGAATATATTATGTCCACTGCTTAAAGCACACAGACACAGACACACACACACACATGCACACACAGAGACAAACACATGCCACAGTTAAGCAGATCCATCCATAAGCACACAAGTACAGCACTAAAGGAAAGGGCTGGGGAGATGCACTGTCCCATACAGAAACGCAAAGCAAAATCTTTGAGATCAACGGAAGAAAAGTTTTGTTAGTATACAAAACAAATTTGGAAATGTTGAAGTCCTTTATAGGAATCCCCACTTTTCTTTGCTCACCATTCAGGAGAACTGCAGAAGAGCTGCTCTGTCTTGAACTTGTTCTTTTTGTTTGCCACGTAAAGTGGATCCCTTTAAACCCTTTCCTGTATTGTTTGTTTTTAAAGTCAGGTTCCCTCTCTCTACCCCATGGATGCCCTCAGGGGTGCTGTTCTTCAGTGGTGCTTGTCATTGCCTTTGACCCTATCCCTCCCTTGAATGGCAAGAACGTGACTTTTCCTTTTTTTGCACTCATCTGGAGGTGGCTGTGTGTCTGTGCCTTTAAATCCCTCACTAGGAAAATCTTGGTTTTTCTCAGAAGCTGGCTAACCCTGTTCCCATCTTACATTTGCCTCCAGCTGCCACATTTCATGAGCCTGCTGTGTGAAAACACATTAAAATGGCAGGCACTGACAATCTCACATGGTCCCCAAAGCCAAGGAAGCTGGATCAGGAGGCAGGTTTACCCTGAAAATATTATGCTGAAGAAAAGTGAAAAAATTCAACTTTTTGTTAGCAATTCTGGGTTCTGTCTGGAGGACCTAGGAAAAACGTTAGTCAGAATAGACAATTAGATGGTTCCTCAGGACAATTGGTAGTGGGACTGCAATTTTATACACAAGACTCAGATATACAGAAGGGGAGATTTATTTCTCCAAAGCTATTCTGTGCTTTCTAAGCCAGTTTACAACCAAATCCAGATAACCTCCCCTCTCAAATATTCTCCTTTCCTCTCCTTCCCCAGGACAGTGTGTGGATAGGGGAGGACAAGCGCCATAACAACAAGGAAGAAGTTTCTGCTTTGCAAAACAAGGCTCCTGCTCCGTGGGTCCTTCTTGGCCTTTGCTGCGATACCACCTCTGTCTGGAGCTGTTGGTTACTTGGCTCTGTTTGATGCATCCCTTGCCAATGCAGGGCATAATTTGCTGTGCTGCACGACTGTGCCATGGCTGTGCCCTGGGTGACATGCCAAGTGCGCTAGGGCATCCCCTACTAACGTGCCCCATCTTAGTTCTCGTGGATCTCTTTGAAGCTCAGTGACATCATCGTCTTGACATCTAGCTTTGAACTGAGCATCCTGCCTCCTCTGCTTTGAGATCACCTTACTCTGACTGTGACAAGCGTCTGGCAGGAAATTCTGCTCTGCATTCTGGGTAAACCTCTAAACCCATGTTGGGCAGGTAGATTGAGTAGGTAATGAGAAGCTTTTCTATGTCTTAATAATATTATGAGACAGGTATGTAGGCGGCTTTTTAGGTCCCCACTGCTTATATCTTTCATCCAACCAACATCTAGGCTGCTTATTCAAGGCTGGGCTATGTCCACAATGAGCACTGTAGACTAAAAGGGTGATGGTTTGCTGAGGCCAAGAGATCTCTTAACTCTGCTTCATTTGGCTGCATGGACATGGGAGAGAGAATTGTTGAATGAATTTAAAATTTCTGATGATTGTAACCAGGGGCACAAGAGGACCAGAAACTTTGACCGAATGCCAAATTCTACACACCTGTATGTATTGTTGCCATCATACTTTCTGAACTTACATACCAACTCACATCTTGGATTTAAGAATTCTAAATTCCCAATAGACCTTGGTGATTCCTTATAACTTTAAATATTTATTTAAATGGTTTAATGTATTTTAGCTATGATTTGGTAATTTACTTTTTAAAAACATTAGTAGTAGCATTTAAGGGCACTGTCCATGTGTCTAGAAGAAACATTGATTTCTGATTTGGTTGTGTTTTACATCATTCCTCATTTGGTTAATTATGTAAAATAATTCATCTCAGTGGTAGTGTAACAAAAGGAGATATGGTTCAAATAACTAAAACAGAGATTGATATGAAGAGCCTGACTTTTTAGAACTTGAGCATTTGCTTTGTATTTTCAAAACCTACAAAGTACAGGGTTTTGTAACTGGACACTCATCTCTCTTCTGTCAGATGCCCCAGTAAGCTCGCAGAAACAACCTTATCTTTGACTTGATGTTGGTCTCTAATCTTAACAGTATTCAAGAAGGATGTAAGGTGAGCTAGATAGAAATTTAAATGCACTCTGAGAGAACAATATCCAATAACCATATATGATTATGTTTGTGTGCATATGTTAACTTTTGTTAGAAATAAGGCGGTAGTCTTTCCTTGCCAGCTGACAGAAAAATAGGAAATGTGTTTGGAGACATGAATATTTATAATTTTGAACTTAGCAGTACATCCCTTCTCCTAAGTGGAGGAGGGACATGTTAATTGCTATTAGGAAATTAACTATAAGGCAAGAGCTAATTTACAACAAGAGTTATAATTATAAGTAGCATTTATATTACAATATATGGTTTATAAAACCTTACTTCATTTTATCCTCATAAGAACATTTTGAGGGTAGAGTTATGTTCCCCCTAATTTACTAGTGAATCCAGCTGTTAAGTTACTTTTACAAGGTAAATCAAGTAGGACATAAAGAAAGGATTTGCATTTTACAATAATTATTTTGCTAATTAATTCCCTAATAATATGTCTGTGTATGCATTTATGTACATTCTTTTATCCAATATTTTATAAGCATTGAAATGATGCTATATCCATAAAACAACTCAGTGAAGTCAGATTCATTTAACTTTTTAACGGGGAAAAGTTCAAACATGTAGGAAAATAAGCTTAGGAGTGTAATAAATACCCACACATTCCTCAGCTAAATTCAATACTGTGATTGCATTCTTTTCTCCATATGTGTTGTCATCTTTTGCTGCATTATTTAAAATAAGTTACAGGCTTCATGATAGTTCATTTCTAAATAGTTTAGGACCTATTTTCCAAAATAAAGACATTTTCCATCATAACCACCATTGTAATATCATTGCATTCATTCCTAAATTGTTGATATTAGGAAATATTTCCTTTATTTTCAAATTTCCCTGATTAACCTTCAAAACGGCTGATAGTGAAGTCAAAGCGGGAGGCACTTGGACCACGTGGTTCATTTGGTTATTTCTTGGCTTTCCTTCTGGAATGCAAACATTCTTTCTCCTCTTTGTTTCCCTAGACTGTGTACCTGCGGAACAGAGGCAGCTGGCCATCCTGAAGAAAGTTCTGCGCTCTGGGTCTCTCACATTGCTTCCTCGCTTAACTGATTTCCCTCACAACTGCAGGTCCTGTCACCTGGACAGATTGAAATTTCCGCGCGGTTCAGGTGATGTGTTTTCAGAGGAACCGTCTCAGAAGTGAGGTGTAAGGAGCAGGGGTCCAGGTGACTCACCCTTTTCATGCTGATATTGGTAACTGTGTGAAATGGGTTGTCGTTTACTTCTAAAGTGTGTTGTATATTTTTTGCAGCAGCAGCAGTTTTTATATTTCATGATTTAGTTCAATTAATTCTGGCCTCTGACACATATGCTTACTGGATCTTTGAAGTCGGCTTTTACTAAATGGGACTTTGAGTGCCATAAAAATATGATATGTAGGAATTTAACCAATAGAAAAAGAAATATGATGTTTTGGAGTGTGTTTTCAATTTACTTGTCATATTAAATAGAAATTACAATTGTTCTTTAATGAGAAATTGTTGATCATGAAAGAAACAGCCATATCTAAACCACAATCTCTGCCCTTTGGTGCCCTTCTATTTTTTTTTGGCAAGCCGTGCTCCCTGAGCAGCTGTTTATGGGGAGCCTGTTTTGGAGTTCATGCGAGCACACTCAGAGATTAAAGTTTTGTCTCCTCTTTTCTCTCCCTCTCTCTTTCTCATTGAAAAATGAAGGTAACTTGGGGCTGGGAATATAGCTCAGTTGCTTAGCGCCTGCCTGGCAAGCACAAGGCCTTGAGTTCAATTCCCAGTACCCCTCCAAAAAGTTAACAAACAACAAAGGTAACTCATTTATTCAATTTGATAACTTTTTTAAACACTAACAACTACTAAGTCTCCATCAATGTGTACATTTCTGTGTGTACATATATATCCATGTATATAAACATGTATATATACATCTATAAAGGCACATATATACACACATACATAGATGTACATATATGTCTATATGTATATTTTTAAAAATGAATTTGAGTCTGAGGTGTGCTTTACAATGTATTACATTTCAAAATCAAGGTTGGTTAAAATCTCTTTCCTCTGTGTTCTGTATACTTACATTCTCTTCTACAGAGTGACCCTGATGTGTTAATAAATTTTAAGGAGTTTTGTTTTCACTGAGAGTAGCACTTTTAAAGCTCTTTGGTGGAGGGACATGTGGCTTGGCTTCACGGATCTGCAAACAACACCCCCTCTGAGTACTATTACCATCCAGACGGTTTTCTTACTGAGCAGTTATGAAGGTTTATGACCAAGTTATAAACAGGAAAAGGGAGCTTATGTTAATGAGGTCAACACTGTTTCTGTTATGTCTTTGACTTATTAAACAGTCCTCCAAAGGGAATACCTTTTCCAAATGGGCTAAACAGAGAGATAAACTTTTACCAGCTGAAGGCTTCAACCGCAGCATTGCTTAATGAACTAGAGTTATGTCTAAAGCTACATGTAACCACACAATCCTATCTACTTCACTGCAACTATGATAGTAATATTTAGGTTATTTTATATATAATCATTTCTAGAACTAGATCTTTGTGGTAGTGAGCTAGCTCTGTCACAACAAAATACCGTAGGTGAAGGAATATAATAGGAAGTTTTGTTACAGTTCTAGAAGCTCGAAATACATTCCAGAAGGATCAAAGTGATAGCTAATTTAATTTCTTCTGAAGGCTCTTGTTCTGGTTGGTCCATGACCACCTTCTCACACTGAGAAAGCTCAAGTCACCTGTGTCTCCTCTTGTAAGGGCGCTAATTCCAACATAAGGACCTCGAACTCATGATCTTTTTAACTGTACTTGCTTCTTGAAGTCTCCATCCCCAGTGAGCATCCCGCTGGTGGGTAGGGCTTTTAACATATGAATCTTGAGGAGATACAGACAATTCATAACAGTCACCATAGGGGGAGTCAGTGGATGTGAATAAAGAATTATACCTGCTTTTCAAGATTGATGTGTTCATAAATCAACCTGTGGCGGTTCAGATTGTATTGATATAGGGGAAAGAAACTCCCAGCCTGGTAGTTATCTGGGACTAGTTTGTGTTCTCTAAAATCAAAGAATGACTTTTAGGAACATTAGGAGATTTAGGAGCATTTAGGAGATTGAGAGCAGACTATATTTATTGGGGGAAAGAAAGCTGCTGTCAGACACAGAGAGACAGAAGGGGACCTGAGTGGGTTGCCAAGGAACCTGTCTTCTCCAGGGATTTTTATAGAGCAAATCCACTAAGTGAGGCAGATCCACAAGGTGAGTATGAGGTGGGACAGAATTATGGTCCACCAATAAGATTATGAGTATAATTGCTCTGGCAAAATTGATTAAATCATGCTCAAATGGGGAAGTGGGTCTTGTAGCAAATGGGCATGAATACAGAACAGGGGCTTTTCCTATAGTGGGTTGGGTTAGTGACTCTTCCTGGCTTTTTCAAGGTGATTGATACCTATTTACAATATCAGTCCCTGATGTCTATCCCTAGGGAGGTACGTGGGCTCATCTGTTTAATCTTTTGCCTCGCCCACAGGGGAAGTGCCTGTCTCTCCTACAGTCACAAGATATCTTGTCTTTCATACTGGCTCCTTTCAAGGCCTAGCCCTGTTTGACTGCCTGTAATATTTGTGTCTAATTCAGCTGCCTAAAACAGTATGTGTCTGTTAGCCCAGTTGTTGGGTTCTGTATCACAGAAGATTCCTCTGCCATGCTAAGGTGACGCCCTGTCAGAGGAGTGTCCACACCCTCACTGAATTAAAGACAGGCACTACTGAAAAGTCTACATAGTGAGTGTATGGTGGATAGTCTACAGGACCAGAGCATTCTAGCACAATGAGTAAGAGCCTGATGTTTGTAGTTTTGTAGCTTCCATGCTTCATCAATTTGCAGTTACCATATTAGACCAGGATTTGTATAGACTTTAATAAGGAAATCACAGCCTGCTTTTGGGTGGGGTAGGTAGCCAGACAGCTGCTGATGCATACCAATGAGGGCTTTGTGAATGCAAATTTGGAGAGCCCTTTTTAAAATTTAGCCCTAAGTGTCTACTTTGAGCTTCAGTGTGATATGTGATAGGAGACCACTTAACCAGTAAGTTTACCTCTAATTTTAGCTTCACCTGAATTAAAGCTGGTGTGATATTGCATACTACCACAGACATTAGCAACTTTGAAAAGCAGAAAAGAAAGAACTGAAATTAGATGTTGTCCAAAGGAAGAATCATAGGGAAGTCACTGGTGGTTTTTATGTTGTTTTCAAAATTTCAGGAAATCTGAAGAATATTAGGATAAAAAAGATAATTTGCTTCTTCACAGGAACACATTTTAATGCCATTTATTTCCTACTTTGGCAGCTTAAAACAAGCTGCCTACATAGAAAGGAAGCAAAACAAAACAAAACAAGCTGTTTGGGGAATTAATTCTCCAACAAATCCCTCTTGAATGAGCCAGTATCTCTTTTTAAAAAAAGGACAAAAAAGACACTCTACATCCTCCACTTCCTTCTCAAATGCCTCACCACTGGGCCACTGGAATGTTCCAGCGACCAAGATGGCTGAACAGTCATTGTTACCCCACTGTGCTCTGGCTTTCTGCCCAGGGGTGTAAGCTTGGTTTCTTGTGTAAGCAGAGAATATAAGCTTTTCCTCTCCACTCCTAGATCATTGATGTGACTGTTCCACACATTAGGGTAACGTGAGTCTTTTCTCTGTGTAAAGATTCACTGTTCAAATTCATCTACATTCCAAGAATGCTAATATCCATATGCCAAAGAAGTGAACTGAAACTTGCCTGTCTGCTCTGGGATTATGGTAGAGAGGAAAGGCAACAGTTCTAGTTAGGACAAAAGCCACAAAAAAACCCAACAGAGCAAATAACTTATAATTAGCAAGGGCTACCTAGGCATAAATTTGAAGGTATTAATTACTCAAACAAATATTTATCTTGTGCTAGGATATATTGTAAAATTTAAAGACACTTAGATGTTAGGGTGTTGTTTCTACTTTAAAGGGCTGGTGATGGAGATTAACACAAAGACCAAGAAAAATGTTTTACAATCTGCAGTACCAGTTCCTACTGATATATGGGGGAAAAAACTTCCACCCTCAAAGATATCTGGGATGAGTTCATGTTCTCTAAAATCAAAGAATGAACTTTAGGAACAATGGAGGTTAAAAGCAGAATATATTTATTGAAAGAAAGAAAGCTTCTGTCAGAGAAAGGGACAGAAGGGGGGCCCTTGAGTGGGTTCCCCTGGGAACCTGCCTATTCTAGGGACTTTCATAGAGCAAAACCACAAGGTGAGGCAGGTCCAAGTTGGAAAACATGGGAACTTGCTAAGTGGGCATGGGGTGGGACAAAGCTATGGTTAACCAACAACATTACAAGTATAGTCGCTCAGGTAAAATTGATTAAATTGGGATCAAATGAGGAAGCAGCGAATCATGCAGCAAGTGGACATGAATACAGAACAGGGACCTTTCCTGTAGGGGGTTGGGTTAGTGACTCTTCCTGCCTTTTTCAAGGTGATTGCTACCTATTTAGAATATCAATCCCTGAGGTTGCATCTGTTTAATCTTTTGTCCACAGCTGGAGGAGTCTCTCCAGTTGAGAGTTGCAAGGTATCTCAACTGCCACACTGGTTTCTTGGAGGGCCTGGCTCTGTCTGACTGCCTGTGATATTTCTAATATTTCTACCTAACTCAGCTGCCTGTAACACTACCATGTATAGGGGAGGCCTTCAGGAGCGAGCCAGCGACCTTTCTGTTGAGATCAGGACTGGCTCCCAAGAAGAGGCAAGAGGGAGCATCACAATACCACAAGCAAGTAAAAGATAAACAAAACTGAGGAAATCAAACAAGTATTTAATAAAGTCTTAGAGAAAGGAAAATGACTTCCGTTAGGAGTAGAAAGACAGAGAAAGAAACTGAAGTCAGTATTGACTAGGATTTGTTGTACAGTTTGAATGTGGGGAAGAACTTTAAATGATGAATTCTGCTAACATTTGCTTAGTTCAGGCCCGGGATATTTAGAGTAGAAGAAAGTCATTCTATTCTAGGTATGTACAGAGATGGGTTAAATGAACTCAAAGTGGGCTTCTAATTACCATTTGCATTCTATTTTCCATAGTTGTTTTTTTAAAAGCAGTAGCATATTTGTACAGAAATACATAGAACTAGTTTGTTCTCCATTGCAATATAGCTCCCCTACAAAACAGCAAGAGGTAGAGTTACATAGCAGATGACAGAATTATCATACTATTGAGAAAAGAGATACATGAAGATTATTTCCTTTAAACATAAATTCAGGAGGAAAAAAAAAATCTCAGTTTTCACTTTGAATTTGATACTATAGGTCTTGGACTATTCCCAAGAAATATTTAGCATATGAGTCTCTTAGGAGATCTTTGTATTCTTGGATTCCTGAAGGAGTTAGTGTGTGTTCTTTTTACGTACTAAGTGAGGTAGTCTTACCACTGTGTCAAGAACAGATTCTCCATACAGCAGTGTACTGATAATAGTCACCGAGGCGATAGTTGTTGGTTTGATATAAGGTGGCAGAAAGTTCTTCAGCTTATTTTAAACATACTGGTTTCCAACTGGAAAAATTCCTCATGCTTGTGCAGCCCTCATCCGCATGTGTAAGCTCCAAACATGAATGTCTTAATGGAGATATGTGTATCTCCTGGATGCGTGAGGCTTTCTGTGGAGAACAAACTAATAAACAACCTATAAGTAGCTTGATGTGTTAAATAGAGAATTTATTACATGACGTTGGCTACATTTCTATGAAGTCTTCCCTTTCGGTATGAGAGTAGTTCTTTCACACATAAAAGTGCATGAAAACTTTTGAAGGAAGCTTTTTCGATGTGGAGGAGAGAACTGAGAACCACAAAAGTGGCTGGATTTCTTAGCTGCAACTTAAACTACCTCTGTGAGCTAGTAAAGTCACTTCGTTTGTGAAGACTTTGCTTTCTTCCTTTTTAACTGGGGATGTTAGAGGAGTAATCGAAACAAATCCTGTTCTGTGATTCTGTGAATAACTCTGAGTAACCTTAGTTTCAGAAATGGGACTTTCAGAGGTACACCTCAATGCTATTCTTAGGGATATTTACACACTGGGTTCCTACAACACCTGATTCAAGTTACCTTCCAGGACACTGCACCCCACCACATTGTTGTAAGGCCATATGGAGCTCGGCAACATTGCCACACTGAGTCACTGGGGACACAAATGGGATGAGATGATTTATGAAAAGTCAGACTTTTCATGTAGGTAACAGAACCTGCTCCAAGATAAAGCCACCTCTCTCTGCAACTCTTGGCTACCTCAGAGCAGGTTTGCCTCCCCCAATATTTTACATTCTGAATTTTCTTACAGTGACAGAAAAATTAATAGGTGATTATGCTGCTTTGGTAACTTGAAGTAGCTCTGTTCTGTAGTGGTAGGGTGCTTGTCAGGTTAAATAATGAATTTTCATTTGGAGCTTTGTGGGGAATCAAAGATATTTTGCTGAATTTTATATGTATTTGGCCAACTATCTCAATAATTGGTTTCATCTCAATAATTTGTTTCTGAGTAATTTGCTCTATGGGAAACACAAACTGGGCCATTTTCTCCTAAAAAAGAAAGAAAGAAAAAAACAACAAACAAGAAATCCAGTGAAGAAGAATAGTTTATGGTAGGCTTCTATAAGTTAATATTGAATAACATAACCATGAGGGTTTTTTCTTGAGAAAGACATGCTAATTATATTATTGATATGATAAAAAATCACTTAAACACAGAACAAAATCATAAAAATGTTTGGAAGTTTGTTCATCCATGCTGTTAATTTATGTGATAGGCAATGATGAGTTATGCTCAGAGACCTAATCTAGTCCAAGCTTAGTGGATAGAATCTCAAGGGACCCGTGAAATATACATGCATGTTAATAATTAATTTAATTTTTCTCCAAGTTGAAATATGTAGGACAAACTATAGTATCCCATTTGCACTTTCTAAGAAATTTTAATTATTTGGTTCGCATGATTCTTAAAATATTTTACCCTACAGCTTCTTAGTTGTCCTAGTCCAATTTCAGGTCAGAGTGTGAGAGTACTGGTACTTTTGATACTGATAATTCAATTATGTGTTGGGATATGGACCATGATGAGAAATCAAAACTATAAATTTCTCTACATGCAAATGTGGATTAATATTTGAATCTCTTTGTAGAGTTCAAAGATTATTAAAACTACATAATCTTAACTAAAACTTCTTTTCTTCTAAAAGTAAAAAATACTGTTTCCCAGGTAAGCTAGTGGGATAATAGTTATAGTTCTAGACTTTTCAATTTTTATATTTTCTAAATTTATTTAAAAATTATGGAAATAATTCCTAATATCTTGTCCTTTTAATAAGACATATAAAGATTATAAGTAAAAATATGTAAATGTGATGGATGAGCTTTCTTAGAATATGTGAAGTGATTTGTACTTAGAATAACTGACACTTTCAGAGAACAGGATTTGAAACTCTGGTAGGTTTTACCAGGTCCAAGAGAGTGCCTGGTTATTGGTCATGAGATGTGAAAGTCACACTATCTCTTGGGCCCTTCCAACAATTTTTCTACAGATACATTTTTCTACAGGGTAAAAAAAGCAGGAACTCTGTACACAATCCCCTTTACTATTTCTTAACCAAATGCTTCTCCACTAAACCAACAGAAATGTATTCATATCCTCATTTTCATCTTTCTTTGTATAAAAATGGAACCACTATAGAATAACACTGAGGAGAAAGAAGTATCCTTTCAAATAGTGCTTTGGGAAAAGTTAAGATAAACTTTGGCTTATTTATAAAGAGGCTAGCAGACTTGTATGTTCCCAGAGGAAATCATTTCCTTAGATTATAAGCATTAATGGCTACGGAAAATCACCATATAGAGCCCTGGCTTGTAAAGAGGCAACTATGCTGAACGGCCTCAGGACCTTTGCAAGAATGGAAGGAAGGAATATTCCAGCACTTTCCCACTGAACAATATTTCCATTCAACAAACTGTTTCAGGCAGAATGAGATTTGAAAACCATAAAATACATAACAATCTATAGATAGTAAAAACTTGCAGAATAAGGAATTAAGTTGATCTATACCTCTGTCAGGTCTTCTTACAGTCCTACGAGACTCTGCCAATACTCATTAAGGGTATCCCGGTGAGGCCTGGAATGGACATGGCCTTTGAAACTTATTTGACTAAGAATCTCTTTCCTGTTAAAACACCTGTTCCACATGAAAAAGATTTTAAAAACAGGAGAAGAGTTTGAACAGCACTGCCTTAGCAACTAGTGAATTTCCTGCTTTAGGAGAAGTGGCTGGCATGAGAAAGACTCCAGTCACGCCACCAGCAGACGAGGTGCTTCTTCCTGCTTCCTGGGCCTGTATTAGCCTCCCTCCTTTCTGGGCCCTTTGGCACAGAAGGAACAAAGCTCCTTGTGCCCTCCAAACTACCACTCTGCTGTATTCCATGCTCACTGCAACACTCCCATAATGGAGCGCTTCACATTTTGACACCTCTAGCATCCCCTCCCTGCGATACTTTCTTGCATCCACCTCTCATGTTCAATTTGGTCCCGGAGAATGTTCTTGGCAGAGGTGCTTTTGATGACTTAAAAAAGAAGCACTGGAAACTGTACTCTGAATGCAGAAAAAAAATTCAAGCACAAAAGCTACGAGCGGGGATGCTTTCATCTTGTTTGTTCCTCTGCAGCACAGTAATCTTTGAAAATCACTTAAAATAGAATATGTGTTGTCTCTTGTTTCCTTGTTCCCAGAAAATTCAAAGCTAAATTTGATGCTTAATTATATTAGTTAAGATTTGCAGCAATTTTCTCAATTGCTCATCTATTAAATTGTGAATCTTTTCTCCAAACATTAATTAATAAACACATAAGCACACCAAAAAACACAGCACAAAAAACCAACAAGCAACAGAAATTGGTTACTGTGTCACTGGTGGCATTTTTGTTTTGTTTTGGTTTTCTTCATGCTTGTTTGTGCAATAAGTATATTTTTGAAAGGTGTCCTCCCCTTTCTTGGGGTGCCAGTTCAAGTTCAGAGCAGCAAATAGAGGCTGTTTCATATTGTTATAGTTGCTTATGAACATGCAGCACATTATGAAAAAGAAGGGATTTCTTTGGCATTTTTTTTATTTTTCTCAAAGAAGTGCGTAAAAAGGCAGCGTCTGGACTGACTTTAGGATTCTGCCTGGACCTGTAAGTATGGGCCACATAGCCTCTCTGACCATGGCTCCTTCATTTGAAAAGTTAAGGGCAGTTGGGCAGAAGAGCTGAAAAAACTAATGGGAAGCTGAGACAGCTCCTGCCATGCCACGGGAGGGGGAGATTTTACCTTTCCACCTGGTTTTATCTCCTTTGTTGACCTGGACAGCCACTGGTCCAGATGAAGTGCTGTGTGTTTAGATGAAAGAATTTAAGGAGTTTCAAAGTTGGGTGAGTCTAATTGAGTCTTGGGAATGGAGTTCATTCCAGGCTGCATGTTACAAGGTTTCTTAGGAGCAAGGGCTTCTATAGGTAAGTATGGTGTTCAGACTAGAGCATGGCTCCCAGGAGCACAGAATTGCAATGTGAGTCAGCAGGGGCATTGTGAGGGGGCCTGCAGCATCCTGTCTGTACTTGGAGGTCAGTTAGTCCTGATTACTGGGAGCTGCCCATGTGTGTGTGTTTCCTGTGGACCAACATCGCAGATATCTGACCATCCATTCTATTGCCTGGTGTGATACCTCTTCATATTGAAATGTTCTATCTCTGCAAAACTGAAAAAGCAGCCTTCTAGGACATAGAGACGCAGATCAGACAAAGCCAGGACCACCCAGAGGGTTCAGATTTCCTGCAAATTTGGCTAAAGGAATTACATTCATTTCTTTGAAGCCACCTGAAAACTTTACCCACTCAAAAATTTTGAGGTTTAATGATGGTAATACATACTATGCTGCATCGTATCATGGGCAAAATGTGTAACAAGTTCTTTCTTGCTTGCTTTCGTGTGTGTGTGTGTGTGTGTGTGTGTGTGTGTGTGTGTATTTGTTCGCATACTCTGTTTTTATTTCTTCTCTCTTCCCTCCCTCCTCTTAGCACATAAAGATACATTTAAAAATCTTCTAATGTTTGAAAAGCAATATTCTTTTACCTGTAATTATTACATACTTATCATTGCCAGGCAAGTTTTGCCTTTTCTGTTCCCAAGAGAAAACAGATAATCTATTGGAAACAGCCAACTTTATGAAAACAATAATTTGCATTCTTGTGGTACTCCTATATAATTTACAAAGAGTTTTCACATACCTAATCTCATTTCATTGTCAGAGATATCGTTATCATCTGCATTACAGATGAGAAAAATTTAGGGTTTTGGAAGGACCGAACAAAATAATTAAGGTGAAAGGCCTTAGGAAGAGCCTGGAACATGATCGGTGGCCCTAATTTGCCTTCATCTTTCCTTTCTAGGTAACAAATCCAGTCAACAATCTTCTTAGGACACAAGATGAATTTTTTCCACATTAAACTATGCATACTTTCTAGGATGATGGAAGGGAGTGAAATCAGTATATGGTTATTTCTCTATTTTCCTATGTCTGCTGTCAGAGACTATTTCTTTGCAGTTGTAAAGGGAGGAAATGCAAGAATTAGCAATTCAGTCAAACAAAGAAAATACTGCTTTTGCTTTGTTTGTGAACTTGAAGTTTAACTACACACATCGGTGGGAGGGGACAGTTTTCTATTCCAGTTTCCTTCACCCCTCCGTTCATTTATCTTAGGTGGACTGCCATGCGGAAAACACAATAAAATACTCTGCCCTGCAGGGCTCTGGATTTGAGGCTCACTTGGGGATTTAAGAGCCATAGACACAAATACGATGTAAGCGGTGGCGCAGAACAGTGAGTGCCAAGTGGTCATTTTTGTTGGAATGCTTCTTGTAACAGATGGGCTTTTATGAGTTTTCTGAAGTTTGTTATTATAAATCTAAACTGTTGTTCTGAGGATTCTTTTCTTCTATATCCATTTTAATATCTCTACTTGCACTTGGTGCTTATAAAATGCACAGACACTGTCACTCCTTGGGCATGGGCATCTCAGGGCAGCCTACACTTCCCTTGCCAAGCACTGTGGGTATGCTTGCTCTACCTCTTCATGTTACTGGGCTGGGGAACAGCTTTGGCAGTAGAGGTATTATAACCACACCTGAGACATTGGTTACGGAGGGTCATACAGATTGAGGGGAAGGATGGCTTCCTTCTTTACATGGTCACTCAGGGACCCGGCTAATATAGGCTCTGTCAATTCTGTGGAAGCCTTTAGGCTTTGCTATTTGAAGAAAATAAAGAACTAGAGAATCACAAACGTAATTCCTATCACCATAGCTCATGTGTGTCATTTCTTTTCAAATTTCATTGGCCAGGTCTAGGCACATGGCCTTGCTGATCTGTAAAGAGGTTGAAAAATATAGTATTCTCTAAGCCAAGAAAAAGAAAAAGAAAATGGAATTTGATGAACACAAGTCTCTTTTCTCAGCCTTATTTAATGTTTCCAGAGATAATGAGCTCACCACTGTTGGGGATTATGCTGTAGGCACAAATGTTGCAATCACCTCCTTTATTCAAGGAGAATAAAAATAAAGGAGAGAATAAAAATGTAATAAGAGCAAAACAGATAATGCAGAATATTTATCTGTGACTCAAACTGATAACAATCTGACTAAAATTTCCATATGATAGTTATTTCCTAACATAAACCAACTTTATATTCTCTAAGGACATGATAACCATTGAGCTAGGAAAGACCCTAGAATTTCTTGGAGAGCCCTGACATGTTAAGCTGGCATGAATCAGACAGGTCTTTGATAGCATGGCTCTGCACATCAGAAAATTTAATGTGATACAATTTGAAATTGGAATTTTTGGTATTTCTTTTGTTGCTTCAGGGGGAGAAGGGTACTTCTTAATCATTTGTTAAAATGCATATTTGTATTTATTGTTAAATATAGAAAAACATAAAGGCAAAGTGAAATTTGAAGGTGAAGAAAAGTTAACTTGTCATGCATTTCTGGTAGTGTTGTACCTTAATCTAATGTATATGTAATTTATAAAGTATATCTTGAGAAGAGGTCTTGTGCTCATCAAATTTCATTTTCTCTTTTTCCTGGCTTAGAGAATACCATACTTTTCAATCCTTTTGGACATTGGGAAGCCCATGTGACTAGTGCTGGCCAGTCAAACTTGGAAAAGAACAATGCACATGAGCTATGGTGATGGGGGCCCCTTAGTGATTCTCCCCTTCTTTCTTCCTTCAGAAAACCAATCCAGCAAAATGTACAAAAGCTGTGTGAATCTAGCATTGCTACCTGATTAGTATTGCTAATCTCGATGCTGATAACCTCACTAGTCCCAAATCTGGAAACCAAACTCAAGGAAACATAGTATTCCCTTGTCAGGAACTCAGGTGACATTCATGAAAGATAGGGTGGTTAGCCATGGCCCCCAAAACAACTTTGAGATGTTCACAATTTGACTGAAGTTAATGGATTAGGAAAAGAGACAATATGGCAATGTAAGGATTTTCCTCCAATCTAACTAAAAAAAACATTCTAGGAAACATCTATTAACCTGAATAGACTGGGCTGTGTAACATCAAATCCCGTTTCTTCCGCCTTTCTGCAAATCACGGTTGACTGTCAGCCATGGAGGCAGATTCACCCGGTTTTCTTTTTTTATTTTTTCAGATTCCCTTGCCAGTTTCAAATAAATACTCTCTGATTGGAAGTCTAATGTCTGTTTTTCACTTGGTTTCTTGTGTACTTTGTATCAGAAGTTTTGGCAGAAATTTTAAGTAGCCAGGTGGCCTTAAAAATATTCATGTTCCTTATTGGCATCCTTTCCTAGGTCTGGCTTCCTATTCACATGCTGGAAACATAGACCAGATATGAACTAGTCATCTCCTTGTTGTGTCCATAAGCTATTGCATAAGGGGCAAAAAACATTCTTTTTTGTTTTGGGGGTTTATCAGGTCGTTTTTATTTTGTTTTAGGGTTCTTCCCTGAATGGGCTATTTGTAGAAAGAGTACTGCCTTTAAAATTTTTGTTTGTCCCTAAATTGTAGTTTGTAAAAAATTACTGTTTCATAATTTGGGTAGAAAGTTGAGTTTATTTCAGCTTTATTCATTTTAAGGAAAATAAAAGTGCTCCCCAAAATATTTAAAAAATAACACGAGGAACAAAATAGTGACCCATTACTCGATCTATTATGCAGTGCAAAAATAAGTGAGGGACACCTAGAAAGCTCCATGCCTGTGTGAAAACAGATCTCCCTCTCTCTCTCTCTCTCTCTCTCTCTCTGTCTCTCTGTCTCTCTCTCTCTGTCTCTGTCTCTCTCTCTCTGTCTCTCTCTGTCTCTCTCTCTCT
>PVLD010018501.1:0-38845 GCA_004027595.1 Dinomys branickii | reverse complement strand
GGAGGGAAGGAAAAGGAGAATTTAGTCCATAACAAAAAGCCTGTGGCTCAATGTAGAAGAAATATTGATTTACCTTGTAAAATTCCCAAAGACCAGAACACCAGCTCACTTTTTGTTTTAATAGCTATCGGAGTTGGGAAAATTTTAGTATCCCAAACTATGGGATAGGCATCCTAGAATAACAGGCACAGGTCTTAGAACCTATCTTCGAACAGGTCTTCAAATATTCAAAAACCTCTGATCTAAATATGCTTTCATGTATCTGTTTTCTCCTTTGCTAAAAGGAAACTTGATCAGTGAGAAGGAATTCGCACCACTTAGAAGATAAGCCAGTAAGGAAGGCAAAAGATCTCTTTTTCCATAATTTTCTCAGATAGTGCCACCCACTTCTCAGTTTTTCAGCATAGTCTACTCCTATCTTTTAGATCCATGAAGGAAACTTCTGGGAAAGACCCTTTTGCTTTCTTGAGATTTAGTCAAAGGGAAGTCTGTAGTCGTGTGGGTTGAACAGAAAAGTGAGAGGAAAGTATAGCTCTCAAGGAAGAGGTACAAGCACTTAAAGAGCATCTTTCCCCCCAAAAAAAACCCCAGAAATACAGACCATAAGTAGTAATGGGCTCCAGGGAGTAAGAGGAGGGTGTGAAGCTGGGCGAGTGAGGCCAAGGTCAGAGGAAGAGAGCAACTTTCCTCCCGGGTGGAAGTGACCCAGAGGGCAGTAGGGCATTAGTTCATTAACTTTACCAGGACTTATACTTTTAGAGTTATTCCCATCCATATGAATGGGAAAACAAATGGGGTCAGGGTTCTCAGTATAACTCCCAGAACTGTCCTTAAGGAGATTTTCTACAGTGACAGCATGCTTTGTCCTCCAGGACACTGACTATACGTCAGGCTGTCTGTCTCTCTCAGGTTCTCTGCAGTGACTTAGATGTCCCTGAGACAGAAGTCCTGACATTCAGAATGCAGGGAGAAAATGTTAGAGGTGGAAAGGCCCACAGTGACACATTGCTGGTCTTCCCCTCTCTGGGCAGAAGAGACGGGTAGGGGAGTGGCCTCCTTGACATCAGATGATTGACAGTTTCAGTCCATCTTAGGTCTTTTAGCTGGGCTGCTGCCTTTTGCTCCTGATCTATCTGAGCTGTCTTTCCTGCTTAGCAATCACTTTTTCACACGGAACACAAGGTAGTCCACTGGTGCCATGCCCTTGGGGTGCCGATTCCATGGTGAGTACCAACGGCAGGGAAGAGAGATGTGCTGCCACTGGGCCTTGGAAATACATGCCCTCCGCCTTCTGTGTTTGTCTGAACTTGAGCCTGGGGCAAAGAGCTCTTCCGATCTCCCTGTAGAGCATGTCTACCATTCAGAGGGAATGTTTAGAAGATGCTAACCTTGTCTTAGGAAGAAGACACTGCCTGGGAGTATCTTCCCATGACCCACCAGTGACCAGACTAGACTGCCAGCAGGTGGCCAGCCTCTACTTACTCCCCACCTGCTTCTGACCATTTCCTGCCATTTTTCCTTCCACAATGAGAGTCCCAGACTGGAAGGAACAATTTAGGGATTATGGTAGTGTTTTTATCATAGTGAATTCACTGCTCTAAGGCATCCTGTTTCCCCCTTTTATCAGGAATTCTATGATTTCTAGCAGTGGATGCTAATTCTGCTTTCTGAACCCACACAGAGCAGGCAGAGCCATCTTCAGTAGGCAAACGTTTGAAGGCAGCTGTCCTGCCTCCTCTGAGTGTTTTTCATTTCTACCAAAGCATCTCCATTATTTTAACAATCCTTATCTGGCCATGTTTCAAATCCCCTCCTTCTGGTCACCATCTTCTATATATCTAAATGCTGCTTAATAAGAGGGTTACAGATAAAAGCATCAGAAGCATAGGTGATTTCTCTTTGTATTTGTCCCAAATATTGCTCATCTGCCAATGCTAGCTAAGTTTTAGAGACCATGCTGTGCTTTAGGTTACGTTGAGCTCACATCCAACAGAATCGTTAGGTCTTATTAACATGCCTGTTGTTGGCATAGGCTTCACATGCTTTTCTGAACCAATTTCCCCTCACTGTTGATCAATTCAAACTGTCATGCTGATTTCAGCCAATCTTGCTAGGCACCTGAGAGCTTCATGGGTATTGCCAACCAGTGTTTCATCTGTTCTCTCCCAACTTTTGATATCTGTGAATATAAGCTTGCATTATCATTATGAAACCATTGATACTAGGAACCAGAGCTTGCAAAGGAGACTGGCACATCATCAAGAATCTTGCTTCATTATTTCATTAATTGATACCCCTAAGATACATCTAAGATACATTAATTACTATAAGTCTACTTCCATATAGCACAGAAAATTCCCATGTTGTAGAAGGTGTCTATCCCACCTCAGCAATGTATTCTGGTAAATACTATGGAAAAAATAAATCTCAGGCCCCAATGTACTTTTATGTGTTTTTGTACAAAAATCACAGTCCTTCTTGTGTCATTTTTTCCTTTGGCCAAGAGGGGGCTGATGATTTGGCTTTCTAACCCTGCTAGCAGGGTGTCACCAAGTTGGTGCCCTGAGGATTTCAGCCTGAGCATGGGCAGGCTGGGAGCCAACTTCCAGGCACCAGTCCTGAGCTCTGGTTGGATAGTCCCTCTGAATTCCTAACATAAATGATCCTGTCACATATGGTGGAGGGTGGATTTACAGTGACCAAGTTATGCAGGCTGTGTTCCAAACTGAGTCTGTCTAAATTAGCATCAGCACATCTTCAAGGCCACCCCAGGAAACTGCATGTCAAAATCTGCCGGCTTCAATTATCTGGGGGCTACTACCTCGAACCAAGACTGGAAAGTAGAGCTTCTCAGAAGGAGCTCAGGGCCCCCTCAGGAAGAAGGAGTTGATAGCTCACGGGAGAGGAGAAATGTATCTACACTCTCACCCTTTCTGAAGTGAGTTTTCTGCCTGCCTTCTCTGATCTCTCCTGCCTATCTTGTCTCTGCAGGTTTTGAAACAATGTTCTTTATTTTCATTTTCACTTTTCTTTTTGGTCCTGGGACTGGAACCCAAGAGTTTGTGTATGCTAAGAACATCTTCCATCATTGGCTACTCCACTTGCCAACCTGCTCACCCCTCCACAAGACTTTCTGGGTGTCAGGCTCAGCAGCCATGCTGCCATGCTTCTGAAACGCTCAGTTCCTCTTGCTGAGTGCAGATACCCATGCCATACTTTTCTAATGAAAATATGCACTTTAGCATCATGGTAGCTAGTTATGTGTCTCAGTAGCTGCACTGGGGGACTATAGCAAGCAATCTTTGTGTTCATCCAGTTGATACAACAAATGGTAGGGTGTACAGATGTCAAAGTGTAAATGGGTGAGTTCTACCCATGCTGTGCACTGTGTTACATTTTTATGCATTTACAATATTTTTCATTTAATGTTTTGTTTTGATTTTTCTTGTAGAATTAGCCCAATTCAGTACAATGCCACATGAGAATCCACTTTGACAACTTGGGAGGAAGTTGAAAGTGAGCCAGCAGTTGACTTGGCTACCAGTGATGGCTTGGATCATGTAAGCCAAGGAAGTTAGCAATATATGAGAGATATGACAGATGAGGACATGACAGGTATAGAAGTACAGAATGAAGACCTTGATTCAGATGAGGAAGAAAACAGTAATGTAAACACATATTTGATTAGTCAAAATAGTACTAAAGGGTCATGCATACCTGAATGATGCAATGTTAGAACTAGGTGAGAAAATGTTGTTAGGTTCTTTCTAAGGGTGAAATGTATTGGAAGCAATGCCAACACTGTGACTCAGTATTGGAAACTGTTTATAATGGGTGATATGCTATAAGATGTTCTGAGATATATGAATAATGAAATACAAGAAAGCATTCTATATGTATCAGTAGTAATACTCAAAAATATAGTTATTATATTTCACCATCTGAACTACAAGCCTTCATAGCAGGACTTTATCATTTTAATTGTCAGAATCTAAAGGATTTATGAAGAAACAGCATTGAGATTTTTAGAACAATCATGACATTCAAGAGATTTGGTTTCCTTGGAAAGTGCTTTTGCTTTGATTACAAAAAAGACCCACAAAGAAAGAAAAAACACCCGACAAACTGTTTGCTGTTTGCTCATTTTTTGGAAAGCTTTGTTTTGAATGGCCAGGTAATTTATATACCATCCAACACATGACAGTTGATGAACAACTTGCATCATTTCATGACTGTTGAAGTCTTTGGGCAATACATACCCAGTACACCTTCCAAACATGGTGTAAATGTATGTGCTCTGGTGAGTGCAAGGACAGTTTCTACAGCATGAATTAATTAATTAATTAATTTTTATTTTAAAGAAAGAAAATTTTAAGACAAGATGATAGGAGGGTAACAATGGTCAATACATTGTGTATTGTCACTCAGAGTACAGGATATCAGCATTTAACTGTCCAAACAATAATAGCACAAACCTTTCTTTTCAATGAACTCAGAGACCTTAGTGTGTGTGTGTGTGTGTGTGTGTGTGTGTGTGTGTATATATATATATATATATATGAAATGAAGATATATATATATATATTTTCTCTTCCTTTTTTTCTCCATTTCCCTATCCCAGTTGCTTTTTCCTTTTGAAGTTTCTTCCCATTTTATAATATCTATCGTACATTTTGGATCTTATTTACTCTTTCAGCTTCTCCCACTAGGGAGAGAATATGATGTTTTACACATGTGCATCTGGTTTATTTCACTTCTGAGTATGGTCTTGAGTTGCATCTATTTATCTATAAAAGTCTCAAGCTTATCCTTTATGGCTGAATAGTACTCCATTGTATAAAAAAGACCACATCTTTTTCATCCATTCCTTGGTTGATGGGTATTTTGGTTATTTCCAAGATCTAGCTATTTCAAATTGTGCTGCTATAAACATGGGTGCACATATATCACTGTGGTTTGATGTTTTTAATTCTTCTGGGAAGGTGTCCAGAAGGGGAATAGCTAGGTCAAATGGGACCTGTAATCCTAGTTTTCTAAGGAATCTCCACACTGATTTCCACAATGGTTGCACCAGTCTATACTCCCACCAACAGTGGAGAAGAGTTCTTTTTTCCCCACAGCCACTCCAGCATTTGTTGTTGGTTGATTTCTTGATGGTAGTCATTCTTTCTTGGGTGAGATGAAATCTCAGTGTTGTTTTAATTTGCATCTCTCAAATGACCAGCGATATTGAATGTTTTTTCATGTATTTATTTTCTGTTTGTATTTCTTCATCTGAAAAGTATGTATTCATCTCAGATGCCCATTTTTGGATTGGGTCTTTAAATTTGGGAGATCTGATTTTTTGAGTTCTTTATATGTTCTTGACAGTAATCTTTTGTCTGAGGAACAGCTGGCGAACTTTTCTTCCCAAATTATGGAGTGTCTCTTCACTCTGTTGATGGTTTCTTTTGCTTTTTAATAAGATGAGATCCCCATTCCTTGATTCTTTGTGGTAGTTCCTGTGTGATTGGGGTTTTATTGCTAAAGTCTTTGCCTACACCAATATCTTCAAGAGTTTTACCTATTCTATATTCCCACAGATCTAATGTTTCTGTTTTAATATTTAGATCTTTAATACATATTGAATTTAGTTTAGTGTATGGTGACAGTTATGGGTCCAATTTTAATCTTTGCCATCTGCAGAGCCAGTTTTTCTGGAACCATTTATTAAAGAGGCTATCTTTCTTTCAGTGAATGTGTTTGACACCTTTGTCAAAGATAAGGTGGCTGAATATGTCTGGAATTGTTTCTGCATCTTGAAATCTGTTCCACTGATCTTTGGTGTTTTTTCTTTTTGCCAGTACCATGGTATTTTTATCACAGTAACTTTATAGCATAATTTCAAGTCAGGTATTGTGATGCCCCCTGCCCTGCCTTTGTTGCCCACAATTGCCTTTGCTATTCTAGGTCTCTTCTTGTTCCAAATGACTTTTAAGATTGTTTTCTCTAATTCTGTGAGATATGCTATTGGAATTTTGATAGCAATTGCATTAAATCTGTATAACAGTTTTGGAAGTATGGCCATTTTCCATTTTCACTATACTGGTTCATTCTATCCAAGGGCAAAGGATATCTTTTCATTTTCTAATATCCATTCCAATCTCCTCTTTCAGTGTACTATAATTTTCAATGTAGAGGTCTTTTACATCCTTCATTAGATTGATTCCTAGGTATTTAATTTTTTATGGTATTTTGAAAGGTGTTGTTTCCCTAATTTCTCTCAATGAGTTTGTTGTTCATGTACAGGAAGGTTATTGAGTTTTGAGTATTGGCTTTGTATACAGCCATGCAACTGAATTTGCTTATTAAATATAGCAGTTTTTTAGTTGAGTTTTTGGGGTCTTCTATTGAGAGTATCATGTCATCTGCAAATAATGATAATTTAACTTCTTCTTATTCCTTTTATTTCTCTCTTGTCTATTTTTCTGGCTAAAGTTGCCAGGGCTATGTTAAATAAGAATTGAACAGTTGATATCCTTTTCTTGTTCCTGATTTTAGAGAGGAAGCTTTCAGTTTTTATCCATTTAGTATGATATTGGCTGTTGGTTTGTCATAGGTGGCTTTTATCAGATTGAGATAAAGACCATCTATTCCATTTTTTTGTAGGGTTTATAATGAATGGGTGTGGACTTTGTCAAAAGATTTTTCTGCATCTATTGAGATGATCCTATGATTTTTTTGTCTTTGCTTCTGTTAATATCCCTGCATCCCTGCATCCCGGGATAACTCCCCATTGGTCATTATGTGTTATCTTTTTGATAATTTGTTACATTCTGTTTGCCAGGATCTTATTGAGAAGTTTGGCATCTACATTCATTAGGGAAATTGATCTGTCATTCTGTTTTTTAGTTGGGTCCTTCCCCAGTTTTGGTATCAGGGGAATGTCTGCTTCCAGGAATGAATTTGGGAGTATTGCTTCCCTTTCAATTTCATTAAAGAGTTTGAGAAGTAGTAGTGTTAGGTCTTCTTTAAATTTCTTATAGAATTCGGATGTGAATCTGTCAGAGTCTGAGTTTTTACTTATTGGTAGATGTTTAATTACATCTTCAATTTCATTTATTGATATTGGTTTATTTAGGATTTTTACATCTTACTGATTCTGCTTTGGCAATTCACATGTACCTAGGAATCTGTCCATTTCTTCTACATTTTCCATCTTATTAGAATACAAGTTTTCAAAGTAGATATAAGTGATGTTTTGGATTTTTGCAGGGTCTGTTATAATTTCACCCTTTTCATTTCTAACTGTATGCATTTGAGTCTTTTCTTTCCTTTTTTGGATAAGGTTGGATAAAGGTTTGTCGACTTTATTTAATCTTTGCTAGAGCCAACTCTGTGATTTATTGGTTCTTTGTATCTGTTTTTAGTCTCTAGTGTGTAACTTCTGTTTTGAGCTCCTCGTATGAGCTTTTGGCTTAACCTGCCCTACATTTTCTAGAAGTTTGAAATTCACCATTTAAGTTGTTCATTTGTGCTTGTTCTGTTTTCCTGATGTGGGTATTCACTTCTATAAATTTCCCTTATAGGACTGCTCTCATTGTGTCCCATAAGTCCTGGCATGTTGTATTGTCATTATCATTTAATTGTAGAAACTGTCTAATTTTTTCTTTAATTTCATTGGTGACCCATTGGTTGTCCAGGAAGGTGCTATTTAATTTCCATGTATTTATGAAGTTCTTGTGGTTTCTTTAGCTATTGATTTCCAATTTCATTGCACTATTGTCTGCTAATGTGCATGAGATAATTTCAATTCCTTTGCATTTACTTAAGTATGTTCTATGAGGTAGTATGTGGTCTATTTTGGGAATGCCCATGTGCCGCTGAGAGCAATGTGTTTCTTGATGTTGTGGGTGGAACACTCTATAGACATCTACTAAGTCCAGTTGTTCAAAAGTTTGGTTCAGTTCTAATATTTTATTGTTGATTTTTTTGTCTAGTTGATTTATCTTTCTGTGACAATGGGGTATTGAGATCCTCCAAAACAATTGTATTAGTGCTTATTTGATTTTTCATGCTCATTAGTATTTGTTTGATATACTTGAGTACACCAGTATTTGTTGCATATGTATTTGTGATTGTTATCTCTTCCTCTTGGATTGTTCCCTTTACAAAGATGTAGTGGCCTTCTTTGTCTCTCTTAATCAGTTTCGGCTTGAAATTCACTTTGTAAATAAAGTAGCTACTCCTGCTTTTGTTCTGGGTTGCTGTCTTATGGAATATTATTTTCTGTCCTTTGACTTTCAATCTATGAATTTCTATTTGAATTAAATGTGTTTCTTGTATGCAGCATGTTGTTGGATCTAGCTTCTTGATCCATTCTGCCAGTCTATGTCTTTTAATTGGTGAATTGAGACCATGAACATTGATGGTTATGACTGATATGTATTGACTTATCCTTGTCATGTTATTTTCCTGTTGTTGGCTTGCCCTCTTTTTCCCTCCCTGTATTTAATTATTTGCCTTGTCTGTTGGATTTTTTCTGTGGGGTTCATGGAGTTGTAGTCCTTGTTATCTCTTTCTAGAATGTTCTTCAAAACATTTTGCAGTACTGGTTTGGTGGTCATACATTTCCTCAGATATTCTTTGTTGTGGAAGTATTGAAAGATAATTTTGTTTCAGTTTTGAAAGATAATTTTTCAGGGTACATCAATCTGGCTTGAAGGTTGTTTTCCTTTAGAACTTGAAATACTTCATTGTAATCTCTCCTTGATTGGAGAGTTTGTGCTGAGAAGTCAGCTGTGATTTTGATGGGCTTTCTTTATAGGTGATTTGTTTCTTTTCCCTAACAGCTTTTAAGAGTCTATTCTTGTGTTGAATTTCTGGAATCTTGACTATGATATGCCTGGTTGTAGAATTTTTTAGTTGTGGCTAATTGGAGTTCTATATGTCTTAATTACTGTTTGTAAATTTCTTTTCTCTGCTCAGGAAGTTTTCTGCTTTGACATGTGTGTGTGTGTTTTTAATATCATTTGTGCTATCTTCTGCTTTTTTATCAACTTCAGTCAATTGTAAATTATTCTTCTTTGCCTCATCTAGCAGCTCTCTATTGGTTTTCTCATGGTCCCTTGCTATTTTTAAGAAATCTTTCTTTTCATGATTGCTACCTGCAAGCCTGTCTTCTGTGTCTGAGATCCTGACTTCAAATTGGCTTAATCTGCTGCAGATACTTTCAATGAAACTTTTATTTTCCTGGATATCTGCTTGAATCTGCCTTATGGATTCCATTTCTTTCCTATGTTGTGCATTCATGGCTTCCATAATTTTCTTAAGCTCCTCAATTTTTTTGTCTGTATCTGCTTAGAGTCACTAAGCATGGTTTTCATTGTGGGTACCATCCCTGTAGTTATCTGAGAAATTACTGATTTGATTTTTCTAGAGTCTTATTCAATTGCTTTGTTGTTACCACTTCAGAGAGGCAAGGTGGGTGGCTTTTGGATTGTCCCACCTCATTGCTCTCTGGGTTTGCTTGGTGAAGTGGATGTCTGGGATTGCATCTTGTTTAAGTGTTTTCTCATTTTCTTTTTTTTTTTTTTAGTTTAATTCTTGGGATGATGCTTGTACATTGCCTATGTTACATGTTGAATTTAAAAATTTATCCTGAGACTCAGCTACCTATTCATGTAGTAATAAAGCATGAATTTGTAAATAGACTTGTTGCAGCTCTTTCAGAACATAACCCAAATGTCACATTCGGCAATTGGTTCACTACCTACTCAATGATGTTACAATTGCTAAAAGAAGCCTAATGCACCAGCACAGGAACTAGTCACAAGAACAAAGTGGTGATTCCTGAAAAAAATGTTGCAAGTTCACAACAGAGAAATGTGTAATACAATTTTTGGATTTTGGAAAGACATAACATTTGCCTCTTATATGGGGAAGAAAAGCAAAATAGTATTGATACTGTTAACATTACACCATGGGGAGGGGAAAGGAGGAAAGAAAGAAAGGGAAAAGAAAAAATTATAAATTGGAAATGAAGCTCTGTAGATAATGAGGGGAAGAGAGGTGAAGGAAAGGGAGGGGTTTTGGTAAAAAAGAGGAATCAAGATATATACAGGTACAAATTCCCTGTGATGAATTTGAGCATCATGTACATCTAAATTTTATTAATAAACTTGATAAAAAATTACACCATGATGATGAGATTGATAGTGTGAGGTCAGATGTGGTGGTGCATGCTCTTAATCACAGCACTCCAGAGGCTGAGGAAGGAGGATCCTGTGAGTTCAAGTTCAGCCTTGCTACATAGTAAGTTCCAGGCTAGCCTGGACTATATTTTGGTGAAGAAAAACTAAGTAATATTGATACTGTTAAATTACACCATGATGATAAGATTTTTAATAAGCTAGGCATGGTGGTATCTACATGTAACCCTAGTACTAGGGAGGTTGGGGCAGGAGGAACCTGTAAGTTCATGGTCAGCCTGTGCTACATAGAAAGTGCGAGGCCAGCCTGTACTACACAGCAAGATCCTGTTTCAAAGCAAACAAACAAACATCAATCGTGAATTTACAATACAAATGAAGCCAGAAATGTTCACATTTTATAGCAAAACAAAAGGCAGAGTAGATGTTGGTGAATTATGCAGCAACTATGATGTCACTTGAAACACAAAGCCAGTGGTTGTGTTTTATTCAATCCTAAACATGTTAGGAATAAATAGTTCCATAGTTTACAAAGAAGATAAGAAGCACAAAATATCGTGGAGAAATTTCCTTAGAGGATTGGGACTAGAATTGATAAATGATTAATTACAACAAAGGAAGAACAATATGGACCTGCCCAGAGAACTCTTCAAAAGAATTCTGGATCAAACCATGGGTAGGTGAAACATCACAAGAACCTCCTAAGGAAACAGGAAGACCTGCAAAATATCAAGTGTGTCCTATCAAAAAAGACAGGAAAACAAAACACATGTGCTATCAGTGTAAGCAGTACTTACGTATCGAACATGCTGCTCTCATGTGTGAAAATTGCTTTAGATATGATCATTGAAGTAAAGATAATTTTGTGGTGGTTCTATTTGTATTCTCAATGTAATTCACATAGGAATTTATTTTTGCTGTTTTTTTTAGATTTAGTAAGCAAACTAACAGTTGATGTAGAAAATGTTGATGGTTGTTTTAAACACTGGTGTATATTTGATGTTTTATTGATGTTTCATTTTCCTACTAAGCACATATTGTATAAGATAATAGGAAGATCCTAACCAAAGGAGAAAGCTCATGCTTTTTCGTACCTTTTCTAAAAATGTGCTGTGATCCCTGCGAGATGAGTTCCATTCTTTTCAGAAACCTTTGAGAGGCATAAATCCTGGTGGTCATTGCCTTTTTGTGGGGTATCCACATCCTCTCCTGTTCCTTATGCAGTGAGAGGACCTCCCACAGATACTCTGGGTATGAGATGGTGTGGTGGGGGATGCAGGTATGTGGTTGTCTCATGCATTTCATCTCCGCTCTTTGGATGAGGGCACATCATGGAGAAGTCCCTCAGCTCATCCAGGGGCCCTGCTCCCCTTTCTGCAAACTTGCCTCTTGCTAAGGAGAGAGAAGAAGAAATGTAGAGAGGGATCACAGAGGTTCTGAGGTTTGCTCTTCCTCATCAGGACACCTCATTATCTTTTTTTAATTCCCATACACTGGTTATAGAATGATGTTCCTTTGCTGGTAATCTGAAACATTGAGCAGCTTGGCCCCTTGCCTTGGAGGGGATGGGGTATTGGATTACATTTCCCATTTGTCTCTTCTCAGGAAGTGTTTTTAGTATAAAGCTTGTTGTGAATATTTCAGGGTGTAAGGGATTTGGTATAGAGTGATGAAAATGATTGTTGTTAGGGTATTTATTAGGATAATATTTATATATTTGGCTATGAAGAATAGGGTGAAAGGACCTGTGGTGTATTCCACGTTAAACCCTGAGACTAGTTCTGATTCCCCTTCGGTAAAGTCAAATGGGGCTCGGTTAGTTTCTGCTAGGGTCAAGGTAAATCATATTGTGGCTAATGGTCACGTAGGTAGAATTAGTCATGTTTTTTTGGGTGGTTGCAAGGGTAGATAGATTGAATGATCCGTTTAATAGTAAGATGGATAGACGGGTAATGGTGAGTGTAACTTCGTATGAGATGGTTTGGGCAACAGCCCGTAATGCTCTGAATTAATTTAATTGTCTCTTCTGTGCTGCCATCTCATCCCCACTGAGTACCAGGGGCTTTTGCAGACACATCGCATGGTGTACTGATATCCCACAGAGTGTTTTTCTTCTATCACACCACCCCTCAATCTTGACGACCCTCCATCCCTTCTTCTGTGTCTAGTGCTCATACATTTCCCTTCTATTTGGTATCATTTTTGTAGAAAAATTTTAAAGGGAAAATCTTTTCTTTTTAGTATTTGCTTGTAAAGTCTTATGATGAAGGGCATTTAAGAAAAACTTACTGTATTTTTTTCTCATTGCAAAGGAACCTTTCACTCAGAAAAACTTGAAGCTATGGATAAGTTTTTTAGGAAAAAAACCAAAGAACAATCATTCCTAGCTGGATCACTGCTAACAATTCTGTACAGTTTCTTCTAATCTTTGTGTGCATTTGTGTTCCTGTGGGTGTGAATAAAGTGGGATGTACTGTACAATTTGTGACCTGGGTTTTTTACTCAAGAGTTATTATAAACAGAAAGCTGTGTTTAGCCTTGTTGTTTGTCATTATGCCTCTGAAACCAGAGCAGGGTCCATGTGCATTTACCCCCTCTCAGCACCAGATGAGAGCCTACACACTGTCTCCCAGCTAAGCCATGACTGAGTGTTCTTTCCTGTTCCCTCCATATGTCCAGGAGGTCTTCTTTCTGCAGCTTGAAAGCATGTTCTTTTTTAACCAGTGTCTAGATGCTTAGTGTTCACTTTATCATCCAGCACAGACCATAGTGACCCTTGCTAACAGCCCTGCTTTTCTTTGGTCCTCTCTTGATCCTGTGACTGAAAAATCTTCAAGTTTCAACTCTGGTGAGGAGCAGCGTCCCAGATGAGGAAAGGGAACAAAACAGTACACACAGGTACCATCCTGGGGGACATGAGGTGGCTCATGGTCAGGAGAGCCTGATGAGAATGAATGAGGTAATCAAGGAAGAGGAGAATGAGGCGGGACATGGCCAGATCTCCCAGCCTTAGAGGAAGTGTTCATTTTTGAGTCGAGGTGTGCTGCTCTCCAAGGCCTTGGAACTGGGATACGCATAGGAGTTGTACAAATGTTAAGGCAGATGAGAATATGGAGGTCTCCAAGATTTATATTTTACAGATGGGAAAATCAAGTCCCAGAAAGTGAAAGTTCTTGTAGTAAATAGTGACAGGATTTGGTCTTGGAACCGTCATTGGAACTTCACCTACTGACTTCCAGGACAGAGGTATTTCTATACCCCAAACTTAGAGCAAATTTACTCAGTGAAGGTCCAGATCCTTCTTAAAGAAAATCAAGAATAAAGTTCAGTCCATTGTCTGAGGTCTGTGGATATGACAGTCTGGAGAAGATGATCACTAGTGTCCCTTCCTCCAAAAGAAATCACTCACCCAGATAGTACCTCTCAAGTGCTTGATTTAAGCTTAAGTTAAGACTAAGAGTTACAATGGCTAAGAAGCTGTCCCTATGCTTAAGAGAGTTTAAGGCCTGATAAATTGCTATATAACACAGCAGAGATTTTGTAAGTTATGAAATCACAGTGGCAAAATGTAGGTGTGATGAATGTGACTGGAACCAGAAATTCCTTCCTTCCTACTAGATACCAAAGCCTACAGACACTCAAATCCTTTTTATAAAATGGCACAATGATTGCATATAACCTACACACATCCTCTTGAATACTTTAAATCACCTGTAGATTATTTACAATACCTAATGCAATGTAAGTGGTATGTAAATAGTTTTTATACTATATATTTCTTAGAAAGTAGAAACAAGAGTCTGTACATGTTTAATACAGATACATTTTTTCAAATATTTTTGAACCATGATTGCTTGGATCTATGAATACAGACACATGGAGGAATATGGAGTGCTCATTCTATACAGTAAGGTAGCCAGAAAAATTTGACCAAGGAGTCACACATCTGTGAGCTCTGATTCCAACCTCTCAACTCCATCCATCCATACATGCGTTTATTCAGTTAACATTTACTGAGGGCCAGGAAGTATTCTGGGTATGGGGAACATGAGATGCAGCAGTGAAGCCCTGCTCTCATTGGTAAGACTGCAGAATGGATTTGGGCAACTCATCCATCCACTGTTCTACTTTCCATACTGTCTCCCACATCACAGGCTGAGTTCCAAAGAATTAAGATAGTCATGATGAGACACATAACACAGTAAGTCCCCGACTTACAAACATTCACATTGCAAATTCTCACAGGTGTACTATATAAGACTCATGATCAGCTTATGAGCAAAAATGACTTCACAATTCTTCCTGAATGAAACTCATTCAGGAGTCAGGGACTTACTGTATTTTCTAGCACCAAGAACCTACTAGAGACTCTGCTAAGCATTTTGCAAAGATCGTTTCATTTATCCCTTGTAACTTCCCTGTCAGGTGACAGAGATTTACAGACAAAGAAACGGAGGCATAGAGTATTGAAATAATGACCCAGAATCAAGTGATAGAGTCAGAATTCAAACCCAGCACTCAAAGATGGCCTACCTGAAATGTGATGGGTATGGCTGGCAACTGGAAGTTGAGATGCTCCATGTCCTAACAGAGCCTTGCACTTTTCCAAGGGGGGCATCCGCTAAGAAGAGGTGGTCCCCAGTGCCAACAGAAGGCTGTGACCTGGGAGGGAGCCTGCTGCCAACCATTATCTGTGTTGGAGACAGTGCTGCTTGCCAGAAGCTGTTAAGGTGCCTCAACTCTGGCTGGCTGGGGAGATTTCCCAAGGTTGTACGCAGAGAGGGCTGACATGTTTATGTGAAGACAATGATTGTGTTGGCTCCCTAAAGAAAGATTGGGATGAAAGCCCAGCTCACTGTTTGGGGACTGGAATCAAGATCTCAGGGGGCCACAGAAAGATGTATACCTTACATATTAATTTAGAAAATTACTGTCCTATGCAAGTTTGATTTACTCTACTTTGCTCATTAAACTACTGCAAAATTAAAATGATCTGTAACTGTGGAGATCAGAGTAGAAATATTCAACATCTACAACAACAAATTCACAGGGAGTTCTTCATATTTTGAATTTAGGGAAATGGTTTAGCTCCACAGGGACTCATCCTGTTTTGCACATGATTGGAGCACCCTTGAGTATGGCTCCCCTGGACTCTCATCACGGAATGGGAGAGCTCGGTTGATGAGGACACCTCCATCTGAGGGGCGGGGGGAGGGGGAGGAGGCTGTCTCAGGAGAAGCAGAAGTGGGCAGGACAAGGCAGAGTCCTTCCTTCCTTCCCAAACCTTGGCATCATCTGATGCAACATGACCCCACTCTTCCTGCTCAGCCACATCAATGGGCCTTGCCAGCAGGTAATCATTCTAACCCTTGTGGTCTCCAAACTAAATGTTGAATACAAGGAAAGCTGTGACTTCTGCTTCTCTGGCAGGAGAGTAGGAAGTAACCACTGGCTTAGAAAGGCTCATACTACTAAAGTAAATGATCACTGGGCAGCCTCTGCAGTGTGCCAGTTCTGTGTCTCTTCGAGATAAATTTCTTTGATCCAACTACCTTTAAACTGGAATTTAGTGATTATTCAGAGTCAACTGGTGTTTATTTTGTGAAGTGGCTACTATGAGCCAAGCACCTGGCAAAAGCTTTTGTGTCAGAAGGTCTATTATTCATTGACAAAGCAAAGGACTCACAATTTACCTTTGTGTGATCTATGAGGGAAGAGTTTGCTAAGCAGAGTAGTGTGTGCAAGATTGCCAGCAGAGATTTTAAGCTACTTCAGAGGACAAACTGCTCTCCAGAAGCCTGCCAGTGCTTCCTAAGCCCTCATATGAGAGCAGCCCGTAGATCCAGGAGATGAGGCTAGGCAGTGGGAAGGACTCAGGATAAAAGCACCAAACCAGATCTCATTTCTCGTTGAAAACCAAACTTACCTTGTTCTGTCATTGCATCAAACACCAGTCCCCATTTCTCCACCTTGTACGCAAGGATAGCACAAGCCCTTGGCAAAAGCTTTGCCAACCAGGCTGCAGAGCCTGCCTTGTTCTGTGTAGAAATTAAGAAAATAAGAATGAAAATCCACACACATTTGCACTTGCTTCCATACTCATGAAGACATTCTGTAAGCTTATTCACAAAGCTAATACTGGTGGCTACCTGGGGGAAGCGAGAAGGAGAAGTAAGAACTGAACAGATAGGAAAAAGCCTCCTCACCATGAGTTCACTATTTTTTAACCATAGGAATACATTACCTATTTAAAAATTAAGTTGATGGAAAAGGCTTCCTGAAATTCAGCCATAATAATATGTGGAACCTCCAAACAGAAGGAACTCTATGTGGACATATGCTAATGTTAGCCTTTTCAGATCATGATTTCTCAGTTTCATTTTCTCTTAAGAGTATGGTCTTAAGGTCCACCCGTGTGAAATAGGAAGTAATTGTTCAAAGGGAAAGGGGAAGGAGGTGCAGGGTTGGGTGGAAGGGAAAAGAAAAAGAGGAAAAATAAAAGAATAAAATGGAAACAAAGCTTTGTAAATAAGGAGGGGAGGAGGGGTTAAAGAGAGGGGAGGAGAGCAGGACAAAAAAAGAACTAAAATAAATCATGTATGGGTACAGATCCCTATGATGAATGTGATCATTATGCATATTTAAATTGTACGAATAAACTGAATTATTGAACCAATAAACTGAATTATAAAAATAAAGAAGATCATGATTTTTCTTACAAAGTGCTCTGAAATTATCTTTTTAAGTTTTTATAACATTTTAATTGTAGAAATTATTGGGTTTGATGTGCTTTTTCCATACATGCATTCATATCTATGGAGGACTCTCCTGGCCCCAGCCTAGCGCCCTTCCCAGTCCCTAAAAGTCCTTCTTAATTTTTTTCTGTCCCTCCTCCTCCATACTCTGCCCATTTCTAGTGTCCAGTATTCCATTCCATACTTCTGTAAGGTTGACTTACTGTTTTCCTTACATGAGCTGGGGGATGTGGTGTTTATCTTTCTGTCTGGCTTGTTTTAATCCACAATTCAATCCATGTTGCTACAAATGACAGAATTTCATTCTCTTTCTTATGGCTGAGAAGTATTCTATTGAGTAAATATACTGTATTTTCTTTATCCATCCATCTTGCATTTCCATGTTATTGCAAGACAATTCATAAGTGCCAAAATGCACACCCAACCCAAACTCGCTTTTAAATTGCCCATGTCTAGATCCTTGCCTGAGGTGAGGGATATTCCTCAGTGCCTATCACTGGGCAGAGATTTTTAGTGTTTTGTGTCTCTTCTTCTCTCTGTACTTTCTGACACTTGAAAACACTTGTATGTGTTTACATGGGTGTATGATGGACACACGTGTGCATGCGTCCCCTTGCCCTCTGCCATACACAGATGAGCTGATTCCTTTAAAGCACATAGCAGAACTACAGGCATAAGTCACACTGTGCCCAAATTTGACTTGAAAGACAAAAAACCTGAGGAAGCATTTATGAACACGATTCTTCAACCCAGGGACGCTGCTTTTCAAATCCAGAGTGTCCAGAAGGACTTAGACTATAGAATATCACAAGGCCTTTGTCACCACTAATCCAGCTCCCACCCCCTGGGAGAATGAACAACCCTGAATGTATCATGCCTTTTAAATGGACTGCAGTTGGTTTGCCTTTTTTCCCAGGGCTTTAAAGTTGATGTATCTTTACATGTCCTTGGGTTAAGAGGGCATAGTTTTGGGTTTAGCTTTTGCTCTACTGATTGGCTCTTGACTGAAAAAAATGGAAATTCTGTGGGGAATTTGGTGTGGTGGGGGAGCCAGGCACAGCTAGGAGAGTTAACTGGCTTTGGAAGAATAGAAAGGGGAACCTTGGATGAAACTTTTAGGGGTTGTCCCTTCCAGCCCCAGCCAGAGGAGCCCCTCGAAGCCCCTCACACAGTGATGAGTGTAGATGTGGCATGCCGCATCCCTGGCACCAGTGGCACTTTTTAGGATTGGAGAATTGTCTAGGCAATGTTTGCCAGGATCCCTGGTGTGTTTTGTTTGGGCTAACAAACATGCTGCTGCAAGACCTTAAGAAAAAGTTAACACATAAGTTGAGAAATCAATCCATTGGTGACTTTCCCTTAATGGATGGGCAGAGATTTCCAAGACATGGGCTTTGGCAAAATATGGTAATAATAAAGAAAATTGTTGAATATGTCTTAAGGCTTTTGAGTATTGCTGCTGTCCCTGGCACTCTGTTATTTTTCCTTTCAAGGGGCTATTTGGGGAAAGTTGTATATATCTTGAGGTTTAACTTACAAACACACACAAGCTGCAGGAACCCTCAGGGCTGCAGATGGGCATGTCTCATGTGTGCCCTTGGAGAAACATGGATCCCTCTTCTTTCAGCTCCATCTCTTCCTCGGCCCCAAGAGAGAGAGAGAGACACACACACACACACACACACACACACACACACACACACACACACACTTTCTTTGAAAAGATTACAAACCCTTTTCTCTTTACTATCAAACGATTCTCTTGGAGTGCACAGTCTCTTTGTAAGGTTTGCTAGTGAATTATTACTGAGGAAGTTGCTTGGGGGGAGGCTCCATGAGGTTTCGATGCTTTTGTACCCTGCAGGGAGCTGACCCAAGAAACTCAGGAGAAGTTCGCAGATGATGATAGCGATTGGGAGGACCCTTCTATTCCTTGAATATTTTTGAAATGAAAGGGGTCCCTGGCACAGGGAATGAAGTTATGAGGGCTTTTCCTCATTATTTTATTTTCTTGCACTGATCCATCACTTGTGAACGCAAATGTAGACCTTGCAGTATCCTGTTGCTGAGGGCCAATGTGGGTGTGAGTGGGGAGGCACCAGCCCCAGATGACACTCATTTTCCCAGGGCTGGGGGGCTGCAAGGTGAGGGAGCTTACATGGAAGTAAGAAGCCTGCATCCCGGACCTGACCCTACCTCTAATGTCCTGCCCAAGCTATAGGTTTCTGTAGTGGGGTCTCAGTTTCTCCTGGGTAAAGTGGTACCAATAAGACTCACTTTACATAGTTGCCACAATGATTGTTTTTAAATACATGTTTTACTATGGAGCATTGAAACATGCACAATATTGTACTGAACTTACCCAACTTCAGTAATTATGAAGTCACGCCCCATCTTGTATTGTCTGCATTCCCACACATGGCCCTGCCTCATCATTGCCCTCCAACACCAGAATATGTTGAAGACTATGGAGTGAAACAGTGGTGTGATAACCTCCTGTACAGTGCTCCAAGACAGCCTTACAAAAAGGAATCTGAACTCATAACAGCATGAGCTTCCCAGTGATTAGCTCCTGGTGCCTCTGTGGAGTAAATGGGGCCACTCTTTCTCCTCGTCCTGCTGATGAAAAGACTTAGTCTCAGCTTGATGACTTGTCTAAGATTATGCAGCTACTGAGGAATACAGGGCTATCACTAGAACAGGGTCTCCAGATTCCCACATGTGTGTCGTTTTGAATCTCTGTTGATTTTTCCTTTTGAATATCTTCTTAAGGAGGAACACAGACTTATAAAACTTTAGGTGGCCTTAGAGTTTAAAGTACTGTGTTCATGTTCCTGATAACCATGTAATAATCAGGAACACAAATTTGAACATAGGTTTTTCTGTCTGAGAAATATCAGCAAATATGTGTCACTAGACGCTTAGCATTTTCCTTTAAACCAAGCTGTGTGTGGATTGGACTGATGCACCCAGGAAGTTCCCTGTCTCCCAGGCAGTGAGACATACAAGTAACCACAGTGTGGAAAGTGATGAGTGCATGTCAACACCAGTAACCAAATGCTGATAATTGTACTATTAATTTCTATTGGTTTATTGAAAGGAATAGGTAATGCTTAATTATTTGATCAGTCTTGCATACCTATATCTGGTAATTTGAGCAACTATTTTGAAGATATGTAATACAGTGACCATTGTTAATTTCCTATCATCTTGTTGAACTTCCGTGTTGTTTCTATTGTTTTTTATCGTTTTTTTATTCTCTTAAAAAGATAAAAATAAAAAAAATTATGGAGGAAGGTTTGTCTAGGAGGAGCACCTCCTAGTTGCTGTCTCTAGTATTCCCCAAAACAACTACCGGACAGTGTGGCAACTTGCACTTACATTTACATAACTCAAAAGCTGACTACCAGGTGTAAGGGTATCTATAATCTTTCCATAAACTGAGAGTCCTCGTTAGGTCAATTTAGAAAGATACTTGGATTAAGAATGGGTACACCAGTAGAGGAGATATCACCTACTAATCCATAAATATGAAACACTAAAAATTTAGGCCAAGCATGATGATAAGCTAAACTTTAAAGCTTTCTGGTGTAGTCCACTCAAGACTTTGCTCATTTCTGACACCAATTCCAAGTTCTGGAGTTCTGATATTTAGCTAAGAGGATTCACAGAGCTCACTGAAAGTTGTTATAGTCACATTTGTGGTTTATTACAGGGAAGGTATACAGGTAGAAGCTAGTGAAGAAAGAAGCACATAAGGTAGAGTCCAAGAAAGTTTCCAGTGTGGGCTCCCTGTTGTCTGGCACCTGTGGAGTCAGGACAGGGTTACTTTCCAGTATCAGTGTGCAATAGTATTGCCAGGAGAGGGATTCACTCATGCCTTGGTGTGCAGTTTTTATTGTGGGTTGGTCAATGCTGCCTGGAGGGTTGGGCTCTAGTTTCTACCTTTCTGTGGGGTAGAAATGATGCAGCATGGGTCAGAACCCCTGTCATACCCCCCCTGGCCAGGCTCTTTGGTGGTCCAGGCCCCCAGGAAAATAGATACCCCATCACGCAGGTGGCCTAAGTGCCTGGAGGTCCCTTCCCAAAGGCTAAGGCAAGTGCCAGGCCTCTGTGGGGTTGAGTTCCATTCTTTGCTGCCTGACCACTAGATAGTCTTTGCTTGAAAGAGATGAATGTCAGCTTTTAGAGACCACGGGAAAGAAAAGAGACAGATATTGAAATGAGTATGGTTCTGAAAGCCATTTTACTTTTTCAAGGTCAAATTTGTTAATGGAGAATTTAAACATTTTTTTCCCTTCTGGCTCTTGGAAGTCATGCAGCAAGTTTGTGTTTGTGTGCGTGTATTACTATCATGGAATATGGAAGCTAGGGAACTTTATGAGGAAGGTTATTAACTCACAGTTCTGGAGGTTCAAGAGCCCATGTCTAGCAATAGCCTTCTTGCTACCAGGGTTCTGAGGTAACTCATAGATGAGAGACAGGGACCATATATGTTCATGTTGTCCTTCTCTCTTCTTTTAAAGCCATGGCAGCTCTACCCTGACAGCCTTATCTAACTCTAACTGCCCCCCAACGCTTCATCTCTAGCTGTCATAGTTAGATTAAGTTTCTACTCTCTTAATATCTCACAGTGGGTATGAAATTCCTAGAATTGAACTGCTGAGGAGCACATTTATGCCATGTCCAAACCATAGCAGCAAATAGATGGTAGGGCTAAGGCTAATCCTTCATTCAAGAGTGCTTTTAAAGCTGGTACACACCTGTCATTCCAGTACTTGGTAGGCTGAGGCAGGAGGATTGGAAATTTGAGTCCCACCTGAATAACTTCATGAGACTCTGTCTTGAACATAAAAAAATCTCCCCGAAAAAACTGGCAAAATAGAATGCCCCTGAATTCAATCCCCAGTGTTGCTCCCCCTCAAAAAAGTAAAAGAGAGAAAGAAAGCGCTTCCTTGTCACAAGCAGAGGGACATAAGCCTCCTCATCTTAAAGCAGCCCTGGGGACTGGTGTCATGGCTTCCTCCCTGGACTCAAGAAGTGGGGAAAGGAGAAGACAGCAAGGAGGGCCCCCTTTTTTTTTTAATGTTATTTTAAAGACAAAAGAATGGAGACATATGAACCAAAATGAGCCATAATCAATACAGAAAGTACAAAATTATACAGAATATAGTAGGGAATTAGCACTGGATGTTGTATTACATAATGTTATCTTCACATTAGTTAACACAAAAACATTAAAGGAAATACCAAATTATAGAGAAGATAGTAGGGAATTTGCACTGGATGCTGTATAATATAAAGTTATCTTCACTACTGTTAATACAAAAACGATTGAGGAAATACAGAATTATAGAGAACATAGAAAGGAATTAGCTCCGGATGCTGTCCTACATAATGTTACCTTCACCTTTGTTGCTCAGTTACACAGATGATGGCCCATTTGATCATTCAGTTTTTCTCCTCCCTCATCTCTGTTGCCCTACCACTCAATCAGTCATCTTCCCTGTGATAATAACTGTACTCCTGGGTTTAGCTATATCCTTGGACTCTCGCCTTGGGAAGAGATATAGCTGCCTCAGACTATACTATAACATACATGGGTGTATACAAACTGCCATGGTTGTAGGTGGGAAAGCACATATGCTCACAGCGGACCGCCCGGCTCCACCCTGTTGTCGTGCTATGGGTGGGAGTGGGTCCAGTCCATGAGGTGCCCTGAGCAGGGCCCACAGCGGAGCAGCCGCGGGGCCCACTGCAGAGCAGCATTGGGGCCCATTGTGGGGCAGCCGCGGGGAAGGAGGGCTCCTTTGGAGACAGCAGAATGTAAGGTTTTCTCTCCTCCCTCTGTCTGTCCCTTTCCCTCTCCCCATGATATGTATCAACTGCATGGGGAACAAGGAGGGAAGGCAGGAAAGGGTCTCTTCCTTTCTTCTGGGCATTTGTTACCCCAACAGCTTCTGTTCAGATTGCCTACTCTTTCAGTGAGATGAATGTCCCTTGTGCTGAAGCCCATCTTCTCTGTCCTGTTCATTTTCTGAAGATGATCCAAATGTAGCTGTCACCTATAAATTGCACTACAGCTTATGTGGCCTCTAGGAGGCCTTGGCTGCCCTTTGCCCAGCACCCAGAGGTGGATGACTACTGAGGAAACCGAGGAGAGGGGAGTGCTTAGCTTCAGCTGTGCCACTTTTTCAGCAAGCGAAGACCTGCCCTGTGCCTGCCACTCCCTCTGTGTTCAGCATTTGAGATAAATTTGAGATCATTGGAAAAAATTCCCCAGCCGGGGACACGAGGTGGCTATGTAACCTGCGGTGCAGAGCAGGGGCCCTGGTTGGAGCAGCTGAGGCTGCAGATTCCCTGGCCATCACTCCGCAGCAATGCAGTGAGTCAGGCTGGAGTGTGAGAGATGATGCGTGCTGACTGCCTGGGTGGCAGGAGGGGAAGTGGGGCAGGCAGCAGAAGGAAGGGGGGTTCCTTCAGCCGAACTCACCATTGTGTCACCACTGGCTCCAGGCAGCAGGTAGGGAGAGGCAGGGACCCATTTCTTTTTCAGAGGCAGCAGGGAAAGTTGTTCTGGGCACATGTCTCTGTGGGTTCTGCCAATCTGTCTCCTTTAAGGAGGAGAATTATGAGGAGGAGAGAGTAAAGAAGGAAGTATAGAGAGATAACCTCCTTGAAGCAGAAGCCAGGGACAGAAAGACAGAGTGCAGAAAGCAAAGCCTCTTGGTGGATGCGCTGATATGTACATAGTCCTAGCTACTCGGGAGGCTGGGGCAGGAAGATCACTTGAGTCTAGGAGTCTAAGATCAGTCTGGGTAACATAGTGAGACCTTGTTTTTAAAAAAATGGAAAAAAAGCAAGGGCACTGACCTGATGGCCCAGAGCACAGTGGGCAGCAGACGGCATGAAGCTAGAATAACTGTGGCAATGGGTTTGTGCCCCAGACTGGACATAGCTTCAGGCTCAGAGTTGAAAAACGATAAGAAGGTCTGTGTGTATGGAGCCCATGGAGGGCAGAGACCACCTCTGAGAGCACAACTTGTGGGCCAAGCCTATAACTTCTCAGAGGCTGCTAACCCCCTTGCCCTCTGTGTTTCAGAGATGTGCTGCAATGTGGGGAAGGGAGAACGGGGGAATATCACTGAGATGCTGGGGTAGATTGTTGATGGCCTAAGGTCAAATCTTTCTTTGCTGGCTGAAAAATACAAAAGCAAAAATACTTTTCTTGGGGTCAGTACCCCTAGGTTTTGGAGGGTTAGCTTTCCTGTACGATATGCATGTATGGAACACTTAATCACATTGGAAAGCCCCTCTTGCTGTAGAACACAGTCTGAGGAATGCAAAACAGATAAAGGGAACATAGAAGTGGAATTATGCAGATTTGGGTTAAAATTTCAAGCTCAATTCTTTATTAGTATATTAGTGTAATCCTGGTCAAGTGACTAAACTTCTTGCATTTTAATTTCCTTATGGAGAAGATGAGACCAGTAATTCCTACTCACGAAGTTATGAGAAATACATGGGATCAGATATGTAAGGAATCCTGAAGAGTGCCTGTAATGTGGCAGGCACACAACAAATGATGGGTTGGTGCACAGAGAGATGAATGGATGGATCATGGAACAAGCAATATTGGGTCACCACCTCAGCTAGGCAGGGTCATTGCTCTGGGGCATTCCCAGAATGCTTAGCGTGGGCTTGTATGTGTACACATGCACAAGTGCACACAAGGACTCACATACAGATTTTCCTCAAAGATATAAAATTTAGGAGCTTTTCCAGTGTGCCAGCTGTGTCATAGCAACAGCTCCTCTGCATTGTAACTGTCTAATGGCACATCTATCTCTCATAACATAGATCTCTGGGCATAGGGTCATGCATAGTCCCCCAAACACAGCAGATGGTTATGAAACCATTGTGAAATGACTTGTCCATACCTGTCTCAATTGGCTGAGCAGGTGGAGCTATTGCACCAGTGAGAAGGACAGGCTTGATCTCCCATGCTACCAATGTATCTTAATTCTTCTTCTGGATCAGAACTACTTGCTTTGAACTCAGTACTGCCACGGGAGCTGCAGGGGGCTGATGACAAGACTGGTCTGTGGAAGAGACAGATGAGTTCTAGGGGTTGCTGCAGTGCAGTGGAGTCTGAAATCAGCTGTGCCGGATAGGGGTTTTGACTCCTGGGCTTGGCCAGCAGGCCTTCCCCTCCTCACCATATGCAGCGGCTGGTTGCCACATCCAGAAGCAGCTGCATGTCTGTTGGATTCATGGGGCCCAGCCAACCCCCTCCCACGCTGGGTCCTACTCTGCTGTGATGGTCAGTGATACTCTGCATGCACTGCTTCATTCTGGGGCCAGTGTGTGACAGCGAGCAAAGAGGAAATGGGCAGAGACCCTACTTGTACATCTTCTGCCCAGCAACCATCCTTCCTTTCTTCTTCATGTCTTCTCTTTTCTGGATTTCTCTTCTCTTTGGCTCCACTCTTCTCTCTGTGAGACGAGACCCATTCCTAAGACACAGACTTCTGCCACTGCCCCATAGCTATAGCCAGGATGTCTTCTGAGTAGTAGGATAGAGCAGAATCTTGGTCACAGGAAGTACCAAACCCAAAGAAAAGACATGAGGAGCTGGGGCCTGATCTCACCTTGCCTGCAGTCCGTGCAGGCTAGAGGGGCTCCTTTTACTGATTATTTCCTTTATTAATTTCAGAATTGGTTATTGAGTAGTAGGTGTTACAGTAGCCCTGGGTGTGTCTACAGCCAATGGCAGGCCCAGCTTGGGAAATTATTCCATTTGCCTGAAACATAATGAAGAACTTCTCCATTGACTGGTGTGTCCAGGTCTGGGGAAGATCTAGGGAACTGCTTCTCCATGTCTTGCCACTTTCCTTGTTGGGGTTCCATCCCATTTGTTCTGTGTCCTATTTTTGATGGAGAGGAACAACTGCCCACTGTATAAGTTAACAGAGTCTGCACACAAAAGGGTAAACAAGCATTGCGCCCTGGCTCACTGTTGGCAGATACCATGATGAAGGCTAATTGCAGTGTCTCTTTGCTGGTTTACTATTGTTGCACATTGCTGAAAATAGTTTCTTCTATAGTTTCAGTTAGAAACAAAGACTACTTTAGACAATCTGTCTACACCCTGGTATAGCAGTGACAACTCTGTGGGTTCCAGGCTAAACTGATTGATGGTGTTAACAAAACAACGAACAGTGTTCCTTTACTCTTTCTGATCAGAACACATGGGTTCTGGAAAGACTCATGATTTACTCACTGGCATGTGGAATTGATTTCAAAGGGTACAACTTTTAAATAGAAATTACCAACACTGTTTAAAATATGATAATTTTTGCACTAAGAAACCTGCCACCTTTTCTGTTGACTGGATGACAGTGAGCATCACACAAAGAATAACATCAAAAGGTACCTGCAATGGTGCTCTGAAAGAGTAGGCAATCTTAGTCCCCACATTCATGGAATGCAGGTGGCTGTGTAGATGAAGTAACAAATCAGGCATTGTGTATGTGTCCAGCATGTCAAGCAAATGCTTTGAAAATGGAACCTGCCAGGCAAGGCAGTGCATACTTGTAATCCCAGTACTCTAGAGGGTGGGCCAAGAGGATTGCTGTGAGTTTGAGGGCAGCCTGTGCTGCATGGTGAATTCAAGACTGGCCTTAGTGAATAAAAAACTCTAAAAAACAAATAAGCAAAAATATAAGAAAATGGGGGCTGGGGATATAGCTCAGTAGAATAAGCGCTTGCCTAGCAAGCGCAGGGTCCTGAGTTCGATCCCCAGTACCGCAAAAAAAAAAAAGAAAATGGAACCCTGCTTTGTTGGTTACGTCCCAGTGCGGCTGATGACCAGGCAGGCTCTTCTAGGTAGCCCTTGCTTTTCTTACTGCCTAAGTACCATGGTAGTGCAGTGGGTCTGTAATGTATCCCTAGACTAGCTTAATAAGTGTCCCTCTGTTGGGCCAGAGGTGGCAAGCATGAAGCCCTGAGTTCAATTGCTGGTAGAAATAAGTAAGTAGGTAAGTAAATAAATAAATAAGTTTTTTGAAAAAAATTCCCTTACGGAAAAATAAGTGTCCTCTCTGGCCCTGAAAACAGCTCAAGTATAGAGAAGGGGAATGGCGAGCCAGTGAGCAAGGTGACTGAGCCTGCTCTGCAGCTGAAAGGACGGATTCTGTGTTGACACTCTGTGTGCATGAAGGAATCGTCTCCAAATTCATTTCCATTCTGAGCTCCTCTTGGAGATCTGTTCACACAGGGACAAACCACAGGAATATAGGTCCTAGAGAAAAAACATCAGGGGAGGTTAAGTCTTCAAGAACAGTATTTCCCGAAATGGGGTAAACTTAGCATTGCTTGTGAAGCATTTTCAAAAATAGATTGTCACATCCCTTAGATTCTGACACAGTAGATATTGACCTGGGCCAAGAGTTGGTACATTTTTGAAAGCGCCCTGAGGGATTCCAGTGGTAGGAAGATGTGGATTCAGTGACGTTGCCCTGGGTATCCAACCCTCGTCTCATGTAGCAGCCACTTAGCTTCTGTAGCATGAACCTCTACTGGGTGCTAATCCCCCAACACTCCTCTCTCCATTCTTCAGGGCTCATAATCTGCTTTTGCAGGCCTTGGAACATGGTTGGGTGTGGATGTGCTCTTAAGAGGATCATCATGGTACAGAGTGGAATGGATGCAGACAGGAATGCAGAGCCACTGACTTCCTTCCATACTTACATAGTAGGAAAAGTCATGATAGGAAGTAGGAGTGTTTCGCATGAAGAAAAAAAGTAAGGGAGGCTCCTGAGGAACTTCAAGTCTGTGAAAACATGTTCTGCTGCTAAGTTCTCTGCCCTGTAGGGAAAGGGGCCCGTGTGAAGCTGAAGGTTGGGCAGAAATGCCACGTGGGCTAAAGTGACAAGAAACGGGAGATGGAGGAGCTGAGTGCGCCGCAGGTCACTGTTGCAGGATGATTCCCAATCCATAGCCATGGTCAGCACAGGATGGCCCGAAGCCCACTTTCTTGGAGGCAGGAGGATGAAGCAGAGCAGAGCCAGGCAACACTGAAAGCCGAAGCTCTTCACTGCGCTGCCTGTGAGGAAAGCTGTCCAGAGTGGCACTGGCCTATGGGCCACACAGTGGACTATTCTCTGAGAGTGTTGAAAAACCTCCAAGAGTATTTTGCATTCCATTTTTCATAAGCGTGAAAGATCAGTACTGGGTGTAACTGGGGCAGCTGCACAAAGTTGCTTTGTGGCTCTTCCTGTGGGAGAGAAGATTTGGTTCACTGTTGTGGTTTGGATCTGGCAGGGACCCCAAAGGCCATATATGTTGGCGGTGTTTTTGCTAGGTGGTGGGTTTTTGAAAGGTGGTTGGATCATTGGATGGATTCTTAATTTGATGGCATTACTGGATATGATGGAAACAGAAGCTGGGACTTAGGTGGGTAAAGCAGGCATAGGGGATGGCTTTGAGCACTGTATTTTATCCCTGGGCTCATCTGCTTTAGCTGTTTGGTGCTCTCTCTCTCTCTCTCTCCTATCTCTGTCTCCTCCTCTATGCCTCTCTCTCTCTCTGTCTCCTCCTCTATCCCCCCTCCCTCTTTCCCTCTCTCTCCCTATCCCTCTCTCTGCTTCCTGGCCAACGTGAAATTGAGCAGCCTTCTGCCATATCCTCCTGCTGTGATGTTCGGCTACAGTCAAACCCAGAAACAACAGGCCCAGACAATCACACTTTGAAACTTCTGAACCTGTCAACCCAAATAAATCTTTCCTCCTTTAGGCTGATTTTCCCAGGTATCTTATCACAGTGATGAAAGCTGACACACCCACCAGTGACTAAATACTCAATCCCAACCTTATAAGCACTAGGTAGTACCAAAGTTAGCAAAACTATCACTTCCAAACTGATAGCCACTCACTGAATCAACCATGCAAATGAATCCCAGTCATCATGATCTATGTACTGGCGATGTGGTACATTTGACTATGCTTGGAAGCTTATGTTTTTGAGAACTTATATTTCTCTAAGGAGACAGATGAGAGATGAACAACTAAGCTAGATAACTTTAGACAGTGATGAGTGTCAGGATGAAAACTAAGGGCCAGGATGGACTTGGGGATTAGGGAAGTCTCCCTTGGAGAGGTATGAAGAGGACGCAGCTGGGTAAATAGGAATGAGCTCTGCATGTTTGAAGGACCGCAAGGAAACAGCCTGGGTGGAGTGAAGTAAGCAGAGGATTTCATGGTAGGAGATGGAATTTCAAAGGATCCAGAAACCCAGATCACATTAAGCTGTGGAGGTCATAGAATGGAGTTTAAGTATATTCTAAACCTATAGTCATTTGACTTTAGGTATTTTTGTGCTATCCTAGATAAGGTTATATTTCAGAGATTCAGATATACTGTGTTATGGGGCGCTGATGCCCTCAGCCTAAATGTTTGCTTTATAGGTGAGGCCAAGGCTGAAGTTGTCACTTTTACATTGTAGAAGAGTTTTCCCTAGAGAGCGCAAGTGGGAAGAGGTGTTCTCCAATCTGAATCTAGGTGGGACTCAGGGATTGGAAGGAGAGAAACTCAACCCAGTACTGGAATTCAGGGAGGCCAGGGCAGTCAGCTGAGAGGCAGAGGCTGTGAAGCAGCAGCTCTCTGGGGAGCAAGAGGGAGCAGGGGAAATGAGCTGGACCTGAGGGAGCCAGAGTGTTTTTCTGTGGCTGCTGGGAAAACCACGCCATGGGAGGAATAAATAATGTTTTCCATCTTAGCCACAAATTGCACTGCATTTTGTCCCGGGCTTTAGACATGCCTGTGGACTTAGGTGCTAAGTGACTAAGTGTGCCACATGACTACCTCCTGCCCCTTTGCCAAGATTTTGGCCCTAAATGTCTCTATCTCTGGAAGGCACTGAGGGTCAGTTTGGGCCAAGTCCACAGGCTGAGGGGCTGCACATGGAAGCTCAGCCAAGAGGGGTGGTATGTACTTGGCTTGTAGGGATCAGGCCACCCTGTAGACTGATGTCATGGCAGCAGAAACTGTGAAAGGTGCATGCTCAAGGAATGGGAGAATGTGGTCAAATTCTGGCCTCACTCCTCTAGTCAGGCCATGAAGGCTTCCTGGAGGAGGAGGTGTTTAGGACACAGATCTCACTAATGAGGATCTCTGGTGCTAGAGCTAGTGATTTTAGCAAAAATTCTCAAAGATCTTGAAAGCTTATCTAGCAGAGAGACAGTGTGGAGCAGCTGGGTCCAAGGGAGTGTAGTACCAGGTGGCAGGATGAGGACACAGGATGGGTGTGTGGCTTGAGAACAGGAAGAGTAGCCCCTGGGTCTCCACAGTAGGAAGTACTAACCACACTCACTTGGGTTCCATTTTACCTACTGCATCCAGTGAGGACCTGGGTGAATGCAGGTGATGAAGGTGGTGATGCAGAGGAGGAGGAAATGAGATAACGAGTTTGAGATAGTATGTGGCAGGCATAGGTCTATACACACTCCACACACTGGCTCATTTAATCTTCATGGCATCAATCTTGCACCATTTTCAGTCTGTTTCATGGATAATAAAATGGAGGTGCTGAGCAGTTTGTAATGTGCCAAAGATCACACAGTCCATAAGTATGTGAACTAAAAATTGAAACCAGACAAGCTGCCGCCACACTTGGCTACTCTGTAGTGTTCCCAGGGAGCCACTGGCCTTTCCAAGTAGGCTGATGAGATGCCCAGCTCTAGCAAAGTGGGAGAAAAATGACGAGGAGGAGAAAGGAAGATAAATGAACAAATGTGTTTCCTCAAATGTACTTTTATGGTTCTGTTTCACAGATTGTGCCCTGTCTTAGTTACTTTTCTCTTGTTGCTGAGACAAAATACCTGAAACCCCAAATTAAGGAAGAAAAGTCTTATTTAGCTCATAGTTTGTGGAGGTTTCAGTCCATACTGAGCTGGCTCTGTGGTAGGGTGGCATGGTGAGGGGGAACAGTTTAAGGCGCCAGAAGACAGTGAATGCACAAGAGTGATAGGAGGGGGAAATCCTCATTTCCTCCCTTATATTTTATGCAGGCTATCCCCCTGGGGGTAGCACTCACATAATCTCCGTGCCTCCCTCTTGCACAGGATGAGGATGTTTACAAAGTGAGGACCCCAGTCCCCTGCTGAGTCGCTTACTTAACCTTCTAAACATCTCAATTTGACACAATGAACAACATCCTAGAGCTTAAGGGCATATCTTTTATACACTAGGATGTAGAACTGCTGAGTTACTTAGTTAAGCTTCTAGACTTCTCAAGTTGACACAATGTATCAGCCATAACAGAAGGTGACTAAGACATGACTTATGTTCTCTGGCACAGTGCAAGGAGAGGAAAAAACAGGAAAACCCACAGATAATGTGGTGGATTAACTAATGGTCAACTTGTAATAGCCGGCTGAATTGAATCACAGTATCTCTGGGTGTGGAAGGCCCACCTGAAGATTACTGCCAACAACTGAAAAGGAGAAATGGAGGGAAGGATAGTGTGGTGTTGACTCTCCTAGAGAAGCTTGTCACACTTGTTTTCCTGATGTGACTGTAGCTGTTCTCATTGTTGGAGGAGCTTGGGTCTTTATTGTAGCTGATGATGGCTGTGGTTCTCTTTGAGGAGTTCTGGTCCTTACCTTGAGCATCATTTCCTGGCTCCAGGGAAGATCCCTCAGCGTGCTGGCACAGATCCCTCATCCAGCTGGCACAGACTTTCTAGCTTTCACTACTGATTGTTGGGCCTTCCCAGGGCAGATCCTTGATACAGACTTGCATGAGACACTGTTGTGGGCTCTAGGCCTCCAGCTGGCTTCATGGGGGCCACTGGCATGGGCTCTAGATCTTTAGCTGGACTCAACTCATGCAGGACATTGCTGTGGGATTCAGGCCCTCAGCTGGACTTTTTGGGTGTCCAGGGTATGGACAGATCTCCTGCACTCTTGCATTTGACTCTTTGGATGAATATTATAAAAAAAAATCCTATAAATTTTGTGTCATGTATTAAATTTCTTCCCTCATAAACTCAGACTACAACAGCGTGGAGGGCAATGAATCACATGGAGAGGAGGGATAAGCCAGGAATGTGTTTAAGGAGGCAGAAACTGTGAGACTTGTGGCTGATTGTAGGTGGGTCTGGAGGAGGAAATAACCTAAGTGTCTCATTTTCATCTTTACTTGCTCAAAGGAAAGGCTCAGTTCATTGACTTAGGATATAAAGGAAGGCTTAAGGGACAAGATAGTGTATTAATTCGGGGACATTGAGCCTAGCGCATTCTGCTGAACATATTCACCAGGTAGCTGGACACATGGATTTGGAGCTTTGCAGAAATGGGCTGTGATAAGGATTTGAGACTTCTCAGCCTGTGGGCAATCCATAAAACTCTAAATTTAGCCAGGAAGAAGATATAGCAAAAGGTGTACTAATAATAAACTTGGTTTCGACCCCATGTTCCACTCAAGTTCTTTGTTTGTTTTTTTTTTTTTTTTTTTGTCTTTTTGCGACAAGGTCTCACTATGCAGTTCAGACTGGACTCAAACTCACTTTGTAGCCCAGGCTGGCCTCGAACTCACAGTGATCCTCCTGCCTCAGCCTCCCAAGTGCTGGAATTACAGGTGTACACCATCATGCCCAGCTTCCATTCAAGTTCTTAAGAAAGCAAACTATAGCATCTCTTTCTCTCTTCTCCCAGCTCCTTCCTCACCCGCTGCAGTCTTTGTGTTCACTTCTTCATGTAGGTTGCATATGATCTTAATGGAAATTTTTAAAAGGTTTTTTATTTGTATGTAATAATTATAGATATTTGTAGGGCACAGTATGCTATTTTGATACAAGTATAAACTGCATAATGATTTTTTTTGGTACTGGGAATCAAACTCATGACCTTGTACTTGCCAGGTGGGCACTGTGCCATTGAGCTATATCCCTGGCTCTGCATACTGATTAAACCAGGCTAATCTATGACTTAAATATTCATTATCTCTTTGTGATAAAAATGATACAAATTTTTTCTAACTTTTGAAAAATATTTGCTATGCTATTATGAGTGACAGTAGAACAAAATTCATTCCTTTCATCTAACTATATCATTGTACTCATTTTGCAAACTCTCCCCAGGCCTTTCTTCTCCCTTTTCTTCTTAGCCTCTGGTGACCACTACTTTGGTCTTAGTTTCTATGAAATCAGCTTTTTAGATTCCACATAGGTCTTTCTGTGCTTGGCTTATTTCCTTTAACACGGTGTTGTCCAGATTTATTCATGTTGCTGTAAGCAACAAGATCTCATTCTTTCTTATGACTGAGTAGTATTCCACTGTGGACATATTTGTTATGGTTTATACATTGTGTCAACTTGGGGAGTCTAGAGGTTTGGCTGAGTGATTCAGCAGGAAGCCAAGGTGCTTAATTTGTACACACCCTGAGCCTGTGGAAGAGGAGGGCATGGAGACTGTGTGAGAGCGACATGCCCCCAGGGTGGGGGTAGGCTGTTTACAATGTAAGGGAAGGAAAGAGGCTGCTTGCAGCCATTCCTCCCTTTTGCTGGTTGTTTTGCTGTGCTCTGCCGCCATGAACAGTTTGCCCTCTGCCATGTGCCACTCTGCCTCTGAACCAGCCAAGTATGGACTGAGACCTTCACGAACTGTAAGCTAAATAAACCTTTCCTTCCTTCATTTAGGGTGTTGGGTATTTTGTCTCAGCAATGAGAAAAAAGTAACCAAGACAGTATTCCATGTTTTCTTTACATGTTCATCCATTGATGGGCACTTAAGGACAAAGTCTAACAGGTGCTTTGCTGTTTTTAACATGCTTGAGCTCTTCATCAAGAAAACTTTAGTTCCTTTCTTCCTTGGGTCTTGGTCATGCTCTTCCCTTCTGGTTTCCATGGTTAATGTATTCTTTTTAGATGACAGACCTCGGCAGAGATGTTATTATGTATAAGAATGGAGATTGGAGGCTCTGGACTTGGACATATTGGATTCAGGGCCCTAATTTCTAGCTTGTAAGTGAGTTCCTTACCCTACTGCAATCTTCTGTTCTCCCAGCTATGGCATGGGAACCAAAACTGCAACTTCAAGGAATGTGGCAAAAGTAAGTGAGCTATGTCCAAGGCATTCAGCCAAGTGTCACTCAAACCCTGAGCAATTCAAAAGTGTCAGCTCATATTGTTCAGTGTTTGTAGTATAAATGGCAATACCCAGCAGAAAGGAAATGGCTCAGGAATGTGATCATCAAGATGTAGCTCCCTAAACAGCGTGATCATCACCAACACTAACCTACATGAAAATGTTTAATAATCCACATTCTCAGACCCCATTCCAGACTCTTGATGAATGGGGTACATAGCTATGTTTTAACACGTGTTGCAATAGGATAAGATAAGGTAGAGCGAAGGAGGAGATTCAAAGGCAAGACTGGAATACCAGAAGCCAGTGGGGAGAGAAGCATTTCTTCAAATGAGACTGGAAGGTCAGAGGAGAAAAACTGAAGGCAGGGGGAGACAGTGACATACTTAACCTGATGCTGCTGGCTTTTGCTCGGTGAAGGCACTATGGTTTCTACCGGCATATCCCCCAGGAACCTCATGCACTCATTGGCAGGGCTTTTGCCAGGTTATTGGATTATGGGGCCTGACAGCTGTCTTGTGCTTAGGAGGTGGGTCCTGGTGGGAAAAGGTGGGTCCCTGGGGGTGTGGCTTGGCAAGGTATATCTCCCTTGCCTGGGCCTCCCTTCCTTTCTGCTTCCTGACCACCCCAGTACGATCAGCTACTCCCCTGCCGTGCCTCTCTGCCATCTGCCCTGCCTCGGAGAAAGCCTAAATAAACCTCTCCACCTGTAAATTGTGAGTGTCTGGTATTTTGTCCCGGTAGTGAGGGAAGTGACCAAGACAGAGGTAAGGCTATACAGTGATCACAGGGGAAGGACAGGAGAGGGCTTGTAGACAGAGGCACAATCTGGAAAGAACTGATGGGGCATGAAAGAAAACTGAGAAGAAAGATGGATAGGCAGTGGTGTGGCCCAGTTGATGATGCCAGTTAAGAAGTTTTGTGGCACCAATTCATGCAGTATAATTGTTCCAGTAGTGCTTATAATCCCAAATCTGCTCACAGAGAGTGAGATGAAGGTTCTGCTATGATGCAAAGCACTAGATCATTTGGAGGAATCAGGCACCAAATCACATGCATGACTGGAGTAACAGGCCCAGGATCTGGACTCAATAGAGCAGGAAACAACTGGAAGAGATCTGAATGTTTCAGGGAAAAAAGTGGCTGAGTGGCTGGAAGTGAGAGCCTGAGAATAGTGCACAAGCAGGAGCAGAAGACTTTCAGATAATGTGTCACCTGCCTCACTAGGGGTCAGGAACTGCTGGCCAAGGAGAAGTAAGATTGATGTTAAGGACATCACAGGTGACAGCGGTTCTCAAGTGTCTGCGTCCAAGTTGCCTGTGGTGGTAGCAAAATTGTGGCAGGAAAGAAGATGGGATGCAGATGCTAATCACAACAAGGTTTATGTGGCTGAACAGCACAACCTAAATGAGGAGATTTTTATAGACAAGAGCAAAAGTTTAGACATAATAGGCAGCCAGCACCTCTGCTCCTTTCTTAAAACAGCACATGAAGTCACTGTAAAAGGCAGCTCCTTTCAGTACTACTGACGACCATCAGAAATAATGTTGGGATGTTAAAACATAACTCATATTTAAAGGCCTCTAAATATGATTCAGAATTAAAAATCTAGAAGCAGTCCTACATTATGAAAGAATCAGTCAGGGTTTACTACAGAAACAGATTTAACGCAAGATATACAAATGTACAACAAATTACAAATTTGGCTTACAGTGGTCAGCTACAGGGTTAGATGAGGAAGTGTGCAGAGGGTGTCTGCACTCTGGAGATTGAAGAGCCCAGGCCTGGGGCCTGCAGCTCACCGCAGTGTCCATGCAAGTCTGTATCAAGGGCTGTTGGGTCTGCAATGAAATACTGATGAATCTACAATGAAGGCCAAAGAGCCAACACCAGAATGCTGAAGAGTCCCAGGTGGAAGCTGAACAGTCTGCACCAGAAGCCAGGAGACAACCAAGCTGAAGGTGAAGACTGGAGTTCCTCAGAAGAACTAGCAGCCAGTCCTTCCTGAATTCCTTTTTTATACAGTCTACCAGCTCAGCGGGGTGCAGAGGTCCTCTACACCCACACCCTCTGCCTGCCTTTCTCTTGCACAGGTTTAGGATGAATACAAATAAGCACCCCCAGCTCCCTTCTGAGTCACATAGTTAACCTTCTAAACTTCTCAAATTAACATAATAAACAACATCCCAGAAGGGTGAGGGCATGTCCTTTTTACCCCAAGATTTACAACTGCTGAGTCACTTAGCCAAACCTCTAGACTCCCCAAGTTGACACAATGTATCAACCATAACACAGCTAGAAAGAGCCTTCTTGAAAGCTGAGCAGGAAGACCAGGGGTACTGTTGTAGTTCTTTATGGAATTAAGTAGCTGGCTAGCCAGAGGTGCATCCCTTCTCCCCTTAAACCTGTGGACCAATCTGAGAAATTAGAGATTGGCTTGTGTGTTTTAAGACCCTTGCCAGTCTGATGTTAGACCACCCTTCACCTTCTGCTAGAAATCTTGTTCTGCTTTGAATTTTGCTTTTTACAACTTGTTGAACATGAGTTGTAATGAGTTGTCATTAGGATATGCATTAACTTTATCATCTACCTGTAACTCTTCCCTGTCTACACATCCTCTCTTCTTATTAGAGTGAACCATTTGATGGTGCTGTACGTTATGACATTTCAGCGCTTCTGTACATGGTATATAGTATTTTGTCCAGAATGTTCACATTCTTTTTTTGTTTTGAAAAATTCTTATAATTCTCTAATCAGAAAAAAAGGGGGCTCCTCATCTTGAAGTTGTTGTATTCCCTTTGGCTGCTCATCACTCTTCATGGCGTTTTGCCTGTGTTATGTCATGCTGTAACTTGTGCCCGTCTTTCTCATTTCTTCTCTTACTTGAGGTGTTCCTTAAAGGCAAAAGGTGTGAGCTATCCTACATACACTGCCGTGTTGAATATCCAATGAATGCTTCCTGTATAGAGCTAGAGGTTATACAATCCAGAGTCCCTCTATAGAGAACGTATTGTTTTCTAAGAGCTGTCGCATGAGATGCTCATTGGGCAAGCAGGAGAGCATGTTCAGCAGTTGTCCCGTTACAGATGCAGCTGTGAAGGCACAGAACAATCGAACAGTAACAATCCCAAGAGTGCTCAGCTCATGAGGAGGCAGAGATAAGGAATGAGGCTTAGGTATTGTATTTCCAAAGCTATTGTTTTCTTCCTCTTTGACACTGCCTGCCAAATGTGTGTAGGAACATGGGTTTGATATATAACCTTCTAATAAAAGCCAATGAGACCTGATTCCCAGACCTCTTGTTCTTAGCTGGAGTTGGTCAGGCTGATCCTGAGGGAGCTGCCCTTGGTGGTGATGGTGTTTGCACTGGTGCCTTTGGTAGGATGTCCGGAAGAAAGAAGGTCACAGCCTGTTTCCTTTGAATCCTAAACCCAGTTCCTTGCCAGGCATGGTGCTTTTTGACATTTATCATATTCATTATTTTTTTAGGGCTTAGAGAAATGTGTACTGTTCACATTATAATGATGAGCACCTTTTCACTACAGCTCTTCTTTAAGAACATTCAAAATATAAAAATCTGTGTGCACCTAAAGATATCTGTGGATACCTTCAAAGAGGTGGAGTATAATTCCCTGCCCTTTAAGTGTGAGTACCTAGTGACTTCCTTCTAAAAAGTCTATAAAGGAGAAAAATAAACTTTCTGATAGATACAGAAAATATACACCCAAAATCTACCTCCCCTGGAATGTCAAGGTTAGTATCATCATTGATGAGGTATATTGTAACTGCCTTCTTGATGTAATGTATTGAAAATGGTCCCTCACCTCTGTATTTTTGCCCTCAAAGTTATAACTTGAGTCTTGAGAAAAACTTTGAACACCCCATTGAGAATCATTCAACAAACACTTGACCAGTGCACCTCAAAACCGACATGGTCATCATCAACAGGGAAAGTCTGAAAAGCTTTCATAGTTTAGAGGAGACTAAGGGGACCAAATGGCAACTATATGATACTGTCTTCCATGGGACCCTGTGACAGAAAATGGATATTAGGTAAAAACTACATAAACATTTTTACCTAATATAATATAATATGAACTTGGTTTAATAATAACATACAATATTGTTTCACTGGTTGTTAAAAATGTATTGTACATTTAAAAGAAATTGAGTGCAGGGTATAGAGGGTCTCTCTGTGTTATGTTTGAGTTTTTCTGAAAATATAAGACAATTCTAAAATGAAATTTATTTAAAGAAAGAAAGTAGAGGAAGGAGCTATAATATAATGTTATTGATGGAAATGCAGAATTGCACAGTCACTTTGGGAAGCAATCTGGCAGTTTCTTATAAAGTCAAACATACACTTACCATATGATGTAGCCGTCACACTAGTTGCTGTTTGCCCAATTGAAATGAAAGCCATTTTTGCACCAAAACTAGTGGTTTACTCACAATTACTAAAAATTGGAAACAACCCATACATTTTTCAGTCAGAGAATAAATTGAGACAAATGAACTGCAATGCACCCATATGGTAAAATATCATTCAGTAAAAGGAAACAAATTCCTGAGACACAAAACAACATGGATGAATCTCAAATGCACTATGTTAGTTCAAGGAAGGCAAACCCTACAGTTCTGCAAACTGTGTGGACACACTTATATGCCATGGGCAGAAAACAGATCTTGCAGGCTCTGGGCACGTGAGTGTGACACAGACTAGAAGACGTAGGGGAGCATTAAGAAGTGATGGA